>DWDX01004265.1:0-11925 GCA_018245675.1 Agara michaeli
TAAGAATCTTCATTGGTGTTCCTAAGTAATCTTAAATATGGCGTAGTGTAAAATAACATATTTGCACTTGTGTCACTATCGTTCCAAATGAGCGCATATAAAAAAACAATCATGTGAACTGTATTTTATTTTCACATTAGAAAGAACGAAAGAAAGAAAGAAAGTCTTTTCACATTACTTGGGTATTTACACAAATAATATTGAGGTGACTTTTTATTGGGCTTTTATTAAAAGCGTAGGTATGCGAAGTTTGGTGCATTAGAGAACACAAGCGTACGCCCGAAAACAACGGCAGCGACATTTGTCGATACGGTCCCGTTCCTACCGACTCCATATAAAGAATTCAGCGGTCAGCACGACCCAATTCGACAGGATAGTGTTAAATTATGCAAATCCGTAATGGACAGAACGTCCACGCTTTTTGCGGGGACCGAAATAGTCTTTTTTAACCCTTCCGTGGCACATACGTTTGGAATTGTTTCTTTTTGTAAGAATTCTATTGGCGTATGGGAGTGTCACGCGCGACTGGAAATGTCTTTCAATTAAATGAATGAACTTTGAATTTTTAAGCGATTAAAACATATATGTTATGTAACAGCTCTTAGAAAGTAGGTCGGCAAACATCAAATAACTCATTTCTGATGAACAACCGCTCTGTACCCTGAGTTTCGTTAACGCACAAAACCGATTTCGAATTTGGAAGACGCGAATTCGAGCTCAATTTCCGCGAATCATATCGCAGCGGCCGACCAATGGCGGCGTGTCAGCCGTTCCCGCGCTCGTATCGACCAATAGAAACAATGGCGTAGACGTCAAACGATACTAATCTGTGGAGCCGGACGCGGCGGACGGCGGAAGCTACCACCGGCTGGGAAATGAGATAGAACCCCGCCACTGTCGTGCTGGCTGCTTTGATGGAATTGGGACGTGACGTCACACATCCTGAAGGTTGTGCGTCTGTTGGATAGTGCAATGTGTCCCGCGCCGACGACGGCTTGCCATGATGGCGTGCTATTGTAGCTGTTCCGATGCTTTGTTTTACAATTCCTGGGACACAACCGTGATATTATGATGAAAAGACATTCTACGTGTAACACATTGGGAGCTCGATTGGGATGTCGAAAGGTTAGAGATTGATTGTTAAACCGGAGGTCGTTGGTTCGATTCCCACACGGGACAAATTATTGTGCGATGAGCACATTTGTTTGTTCAATCTGGGTGTTACAAAAAATATCTATATAAGTACAATGTTGAATGTATGTTTATCAGCTGTCCGGTTACCATAACAGGCATTCAATGGCCTCATTTGGAATAGCCGTGTGTGGAATTATCCCAATCATTATTGAAACTTAAATGGTGTTGTTACGAACCTTGGATTTTATTTTTGCTCTTTTTATTGGTCAGCTGCCGCACCGGGTCTCCTCTCACAGTGAGAGGGATTTAGGCCATAGTCTACCACGCTGGCCAAGTGCGGATTGGTAGACTTCACACACCTCAGAAAATATGAAATACTCTATAATATCTTTAAGGCAAGTTTCTTCGCGATGTTTTCCTTCGTCATCGCAGTAGAAGACATTTAAATTTTTAGTTACAAAACGCACATACCAAATCAGAGGTGCGTGCCAGGATCGAACCCAGATCCGGAGTGGAGGGCTGAATTTCAAACCACTAGGCTACCACTGCTTTACATTATAGTTGCTCAAACGTAAAACGATCGTGTTTCGTTTTTGAGCGTTACGCTACCAGGATTTGGATTGCACAAAAACCTACAACAGAAAGCGTCCTCCTCCCCACCACGCCACTTGTCACTTCCCCCTACACTTGTACCGTACTTTTTGCCGGCTTGAAACAATGACACAGCTTCGGCTCAACCAGAAAAAGCCGATGAATATGTAGTTACTTATACACTTTGCATATCGATCGGGGGATCAAAGAGCGGAGGCACCTGCGCGCGCGGCGACCACAAACGGCGCGGACGAACGCAAAAAGGCCAGTATTCATGAGGACGGTAACGGATGCTGCAGCAGGGGTGACTTTAACTGCCGGTTAAACTGACACATTTCGATTGCAACATTCAATTATATTAATGTTATATCACTCTGTAAGTGAATTATTATATAACTGTAACTGATTCAATATTTTTTTTATTATTTTCGTATTATTTATTTTGTATTGTATTTTTCTCAATTTCTGTGTATTCAAAATTTTATTAGCTTTGTGTTTTGCTACGCCACGCCATTTTGTCCTTTCTTGATTGACTTGTAACGTATGATTTAATAAATGATTTGATTTGATAATTTCCATACACGGCTGTCCAATTTCAATATACAATCAATTATCAGTATCATGGTAACCGGACAGCTGACATGTATAGTTGCTATATAATATTTACATGGATACCACATCCAGACAAACAAATGCTCATCACACAAATGTTGTCAATTGTTTAGATCAATAATTATGTCGAGTTATATATTCACCTGTGAATAGAAATCTTTGTTGTTATTCATATGCAAATAAAGAATATTATATTGTATTTATTTACAATTAGCTTTTGCTTGCTACTTCGTGCCGCCCCCGTCCCCGCCCCCGCTCCCGCCATCGCCTTTGGGGGTAGAATTTCACAAAACCCGTTCTTAGCCGATCTCTACTTAGCGACAGAAATATTCCTGCACAACCTATAGTTTTTTTTTTAAATGAAGGAACAGAACTTACCATCCGGTTGTTATGTAACAATCATGAAACTCTAATCGGTATCGGTTATTCTAATCGGCTCTAAACGGTATCTTCACCGACCTGACCTGGAGCGGCGTGGTGGAGTGTGCCACCAGCATTCTCGCAATGGCAGGGCAGGGGGCGTAAAAAAAGGGTTGCTAGCGAATTTTCTTAGATGTGAAATGGGGGTAGTCGTAAGAAGCTTCCGTTTCGAACGTGTGCGTTCATCCCTAGCTGTCAATTGCGAACGCTTTGCATGCGCCGCCGCGCACCGCGCGCGCCTCAGCCGCCATCGGGCCTGCTTGACAACCGTGCAACTGCGGTGATACGCAAATACTGGCCTGAGATATAGCCATTCGGAACAATGATCCACTTCTTGAAAACGGTCAGCCATTGTATCGGTGACGTGCGTGCGTAATGCGCTCATGTTTCTCGGCGATAATTAAGAAAAGGCGCAGTATTATTAAGTTGTATCGTAGCTGTACCCGTTCACTCGGCGGATTACAAGAAAGTATTATAGATCGTAATAATAACAATAGTAATATTCAAAATGCCCGACACGAGCGATGATATAAAGCCGCGCGCACACAGATAACTCACGCGCGACACGCGGCCGGTCGCGCGATGATTTACGCCGCGTCGATACGTGGCAGATATGGAATTTGTCAAGCGGCGATAGCGCCTGTTTATGCGCGGACGTGTCCGTGCGGCCGCGTTTCCGAACGTTGCGTTTGTCGATGCCACAGATAATACACGGCTCGTCTATGGTTTCGCTATGTTCGATGTTGCGGTTACGGTGCGTGATAGATTTTCACGTGTTACGCACGGGCGTCCTCTATACGTGGATTTTTCAATATATCTCCGATATTAGCACGACGGATGCTCCGTAACGCTGTTTTTATACGGAACCGTTGCTTGCCTTGCTTGGCATGTTTGTAAGTGTCTTATGTGTATAAAAGAGGAAGGTAACTGAGTGGCAAACTTACTGAACAACTAACAGACGATACCGACGAAGCTAGAATCTTAAGACTTCGGAGTATCGAGTGAGTACGAAGGAAGGAATTTTGCAAATTCCACCCCTAAGTTGCTAAAGTAGGGGTCGAAAGATTGTAGCTATGTAAATTTGTCACTTTGGAACATTTTAAATTTTCGCAAAGAGACCAATTGAAATTCAGGTAAGTACCAATATAAAGTTGAGGTAACATTGTCGAATCCATGTCAGGAATTAAATATAGATCCGAAATCACATTAAAAACAGTAAATTTAAACTAATATTTAGTTATAAGAAGGAAAGATTTGATTGCTTGTTTGCATTGAACAGGCTCTGAAACTACTGAACCGATTTGAAAAATTCCTTCACCGTTACAATCCTACATCATCCCCGATGAACATAGGCGATGGAATGTTTACCAAAAATGTAGGCGTCCGTATGAGAACTTAGATAATGTTACCCAACGTGTGAAAAAAAACGTTATATTGGAAATTATTGACAATAGAGCAAAATGATGTACTTGCGTGTGAAGCCGAGGCGACCCGCCAGTGTTATATATGCGGATAATGTTATTATGCGATTTGTTTGCCCGCGGTGCTAATCAGTGGGTATCGGACGCACGCTGGTATCCGATTAACTAAAATAATTTTCAGTTCGACCCGTTTCTCTGTTGCTAATTGTATTGATTTATGTTTAGTGGTTTTCCACTTACATAAAGTCAAATGGAGTGTGAATTTCAATACCCCACCCCTGAGATAAGTATCTCCTCCGACGCTACGAGTCTGGACCAAACTAAACCAAGCTCTTCCAGTGCTGATAAAGAAGCGAATGTATTCAATACATTGAAGGTTTTTTTTTAGATACAGCCTGAAATTGACACGTTTCAAGTAGTTAAGCAATAACTATTATCGGACAGTTACCATTTTACTAAGTACTACGCTAAGATATATACAATAACTCTATATTGATCCTAAATTGCAACTATATCCATATCACATGCTCTATCTAACTTGTTAGGATAAAAATTTCGTTACATTTACAATTTAAATAAGTCACTTGCGCGTATCGTATTACGTTTATTACAAAGCAACAATAGTGATTACTAAACTTGTACGTCTATTTTAATTTTAATGCCCAAAGTTAATTTCCGTTCATTTTCAATCAATTAATTAGCATTAACTTTAATATCCGAGTTTTTGCCAGCGTTAATGATAATAATGCGTCCATATTTTTACAACTGAAAGTTATTCTATCTTTATTTTATTTTATCAACCCTAGCCCTATTTATTTACAGATGAACAGCACGAAGATCTAATGATCTTAAAATAGTTCACTTGACCTTTGCCGCTGTGTAGCCCCGCTTGTGAGGTCGCGTGCGGGGGCGGGCGCTCCGCCCTAGCCCCGGGCTGCGCTGACGACACAGCTTTGGCGGAACCGAGCGATTGTCTTCGCACTTCACCGAGTGAACGACAAGGCTTCCCTGGGTAACATCGCAACAACGGTTGTAACAGCACGCTGTGATAAGGCTGACATTGGAATTTGCGCTGAGCAGTAGGTTTAGGGTTTGGTACGATAAAGGGTTTGCCGTGGAAATTTATGGGCAGCGATTTGGTGTCACTGTTTTTGCTGTATTAAAACAATACCTTAGAATTGTTGACGCCGACATAAGTTATATCGAAGTATTGAAATGGAAATCAAATATCGATAACTAAAGATATAATATGCTCGAGGACAACACAAGGACATCTAATATTAGGCAGAAGTATAGTAATCAGATACATAGCAACTATATTATAATAATTAACAAATACCAAACTCCTTTTGTATTTAACTTTACACATAGACAACAAACGTTTGTCATCACACACCCTGTCCCGACTGGGAATTGAACTCACAACCCTCGCTCAGCACTAAGAATCACTTACTGAACCGATGACCCAGTAAATGTTATACTTCTTTAAAAATATGTAAAACTAGCAGTTAACCCGATAAATAATGAAGAAGAAGCGATGAAGATGCATGTTTCAAAAAACATAACAACATATTTAAATAAGCAGGGATTTCGTTCGATACTAGAACGTTCGGATGGTACACATCAAGCAACAAGCACATCGAAACCGCCCAACAAGACAGGCGCGACCTCGAAGCGTGTCCGAGACTGACTTGCACCTCCGATTCGGGAACAATCTACACATCACTCGATCTATTAACGTGGATACTCTTAACGGATTTATCTTTGCATTTGAGAGACACAAAGTCTCGTCAGATCAGGGTGTTGTCTTTAAGGATTTCCACAAGCTACTGTCCTGACCAACATGCGTCTCTTTTACTTTCATCGATCTTCGTCTGTTGGAGTTATTCTCGACGTGGTCTTCGTCACCGTTTTCATTATACCACGTGTAGTCGAGATAAATAAATACATTCGAATGTAAAAAAAAAACAAAATGGACAACAATAGAAACAAAAATGTTTTTCTTGTTATCAGTAAAAAGGTGTTGGACGGAAAGACATGCGGTTACCCTCAGTTTTGGAGAATTACTGTCATTGATTTTCGATGTATCTCTCATATTTGGCTATCATTGTGTCAGTGAATTTCATTCCCTTCACAACAGTGGACGTAACCGATTTGGTGTTTCTAGAATTGTTTCGATTTCGGCAAGATTCTCGCGATACTGTGATTACGAGACGAAACAAAATGGTGTCAATCAACGCCCCGAGCTGACCTCTCCGGAGGAGTGGAAATTTACCGCTTGTTCGAACCGAGTGCGCGGCGACACCCGATAAATCACCGGATCCATTGGCATGGGTTTTGGGGCGAGGATTAATAATGGATCCGGAATTCCGGGTGCATTCGTAATAGTGATAACAACGTGTGATTTTGGCCCTTAAGATATTAGATCGTGCGAGTGAGAACCGTTGTAGATTGGCGAAAGAAATGTATTAAATGTTTTAAAATTAGTAGTCCGATTACGAAAATTGCTAAAGGAATATGATGCGACGTAATTAACTTATGTGGTCAGGATTTTTCCGATATACATACAACGTTTTCACTGTAATCTTACGATATCTAAGGGTAAAAGTCAGCAGATCCATTGGATTTCCACTTTAGTGCAATTAACCATGCGGTAAGCCCGTATGCATAACAAATACTACAAAATGTAGTAATGAAATCAAATTTTCTACACTACTCATAAATTATTTGCTGTTCAAATCGTTTTCAAACAATGACAGCACAATCTTTTTCACCTCAAACCATAGGGAAAACGAACTACAAACGATATCAAATAATTAAACGTAGTTCTTGTCTTTAATAGGGCTAAAAAACCCTTTCCGTCTCATTATTTGCGAACCTAAATTGCTATAATTAAATCCGAATCATGAATGGCCGTAGCCCCGAACACCCCAATTATAAAGCACGAGCCGTCCGAAGACGTTTTTTCTAATCTCTTCCCACGCACAATGTTCCAGTGTAATTATAGGTTCAACTCGGTAATAACACATCGGCTCAATAAAATTGTATATCATTCGGCTCTTTCCCCGGCGCGCTGGTTGATTAGAGCGGCCATCTTGTGGGCGGGCACACCCGAAGGCGACACGATCCCGGTTCTATTCTCAAAAATAACACTAATCGCACAAATCGTGCACGCGCGCCAACTTCGAACGTGTGTTTTTCAAATTGGAAGCGTCCCTTGCCGTTATTACGGGGCGGGGATTTGACTACTGTCACTTTTGACAGTCGTGATTGACGTTCATAAATACGGTGCCAAGTGCGAGCTTGTTACGTTCGTTCCGAAACGTAAGAAAGAAACGTTTTTATTAAGACGGAGAGCTTTCGATGTCACCGCCCGTTCCAGGAACCGCCTCGAGTGGAATATGACATCAAATGCGCAAATCTTAAAGTGGATATTCGGTCGCTGGCCTGTATCGGTGTTCGGTGGTACAATATTAATTAACCGAGGATCTCGCGCGGCGGCGAAGATGAGTGCATATTGAAACGTCAAAAATCCATGTTTCTTTTGGTCCTCATTTTCGGCCAGTTCCAATATCCTCCACGTCGAGGCGGAGATAGACAGCGCCGGTGGGCAGCTCGTAGGTTTTGCGAAATGAAATAGAAATCGCCGTTTTGCAGGAAATAGACGCCAAATGAAAATTTTCAATTTAGTTTTTCGTTAGCAACGTTCCCGTTGTCCGTTTATGTGTTTATTTATTTCATTTTGTATATGTTCTGTGGACGCTTAAATTCGATACGTCATTTTTTGACCGATCCATTGATTCTGCGGTTTCAGTCTGACTGGTAAATCGGAGTTGCGGGTTCGATTCCATACAAAACACATACTTCTGTGATGAGCATGAATATTTTTTTTGCCTGGGAGTTCAATTATTATTACAATGCATACACAAGCACTGGTACATTACGGCTGCACTCGAAATCCGATAGACGTACGCGAATTTCTCCCAAGACATTATTATGTTAACAACGTTATTAATATTATAAGTGCCCAGACATATTACCGTTAATACGACTTTGCAATTCACAGTGCGAAGTCCTCCGCGAGGACAATAGGTACAGGCGCAAGCGTAACGAGCATCTTTTCCATTTTCTAAGTGCACGGAAACTATTGACTCCGCAATCTTATGAATTTTAAACGGCCCGTCACCCGCAACGTTGGCATGCGCGCGTTGATATTAAATTTTCTAATGTTAATATGTAGCACATTAGAATCTGGCTCGCGGAGTGCATATCAACATACCGACGCGTGTAAAAAGTTTAATCCGAGAAACGAACGGGGAATCACTCATTCATATTCATAGTGGTGGAACGGAGAGGCTTTCACGAAAATGGCTCCGTGTCTGGCTAGGAACAGGATGAGATGCATGAATATTAACAGCGCGCTGGTACCAGGGCGCCGTAACTATATTAGAGATGCTAGCGTACACCGCATGCCAACGGTAGGGGCACGTTTGAAGTTGCGCCGAGCAACGTTCTGAAATTTGACATTTTGACAGCTCTCCGACGGCGGCTGCCTTCTCGCCCGTCCCCCTCCCGCCCCTACCCACACCATCTTTTTATCTCTCTCGTACGTAAATCGTAGGCAAGACTCCCGTTTCTGCTACGTCTGACTTCTGATGTGAATTGTTAATGCATCGGTAATTGATATTATAATTCTGATAGCCATTTTAGCCGTAATGGCGGCGGCTTTTACTTTAAGAGCTGCGGTTTATAACGGTATGTGTGATGATATTTGATACTATCGCCGGGTGGTGGGAGATTTTTTTGTCTATTATGAGAATTTCATGATATTATGTTCGTTCTAGTTGAACGTGTACTGTTACAATATCGTGCATTTAAATTGTTCACATTTGGATGAATTTAGAATGTTGCGTGTTGAATGTGCTCAGTAATTTCCGAACGATGTTATTGATATAGCACACAAAATAGATACAGCAAACCGAAAAAGATGGGCAAGGTTTCCAAAGATATCGTTGGACGGAAACACAACTAAAAAAATGTACTCAAAAATCAATCTCGTGCCACAGATTGACGTTGTCGCGTGTCAGCTTGAGCATCGTTATAAAACTAGCGACGGTTCGTACAACGATGGAAACTTCGGCAAATTCAGCCGACGACGTTAGAACACGTGCTGACTAATCGCTGTCTAGTCTAGCCCAGAAAATAAAAGCACACAAAAAGCCACCCGACAGATCCATCAATGACGTATCTGCGACGATAGAGCGACGCGTCGGCGAAAAGTAACTGGAAAAGCATAATAAAAAGCGTATTTAAAGTTCAAAATTGTATGCCGCTCAATCTCGTAAGGTAACCAGACTCGCTATTCGACGATGCACGGAAATTTAAAGCCTTCGAAAGGGAGTGTTGTCGTTTTGAGATTTACAATTGTATTCATAGTTCTGCTGTAGATCATTTAGCCAATTAAACAGTACAACGAATAGTAACAGTTGTTTCGAAATTAGACTTCAACCTGCCGTAACGCGAAGCAAATGTGCCAACGTTTAAAAGGGTGATTTTTGATAGCGCAGCCGCCACCGCAAAAGCGCCAGGTAGCGCGTATAATTGAAACGTTTGTTCCTACGCGACCGATACAAACAACGCTGCAGTTTCGCGACACGGCCGAAGCAATGAAAGCACACCGAAAAATTCATTTTTGAACGAACAAAACAGTTTAAAGTGTGTCGAGGCTTTATTTAGCGGGAGATATCGCGCGCGCTGCGTAAACATCAAATTTTATTGACGTTCGCGCGGCGAGCTCCGTGCCTTTTTTTTGCAGTGCACCATATTTCGTTTTTTTGGACAACTCTTTTGCATTTCGTTTCGAACGAAACATTGACAGAATTCATTAAAACGCTTATTAATCCTTTGCCCGCGGCCATGAGTTGTGTGTGTGTACATTTTTGTTTCACGTTTCGGCCAAAGTATTTGCGGGCATGAAATATTAAGGATAGAAACGTTCGGCGGCGGTCGGGGCGGGTGGAATTCGACAAGCGTCATGAATTCAGCGATATCAAAGCGTTCGTTGCGGACGGCGCGTCTGAACGTTTGTAGCACAAAGGTGGGAGTAACAAAGCGGGCCTCCGGGCGGGCGCATGTTAAGAACGCGCCTAATCAAACGAACCAAGTCCCGTTTCCACTTTGTTCGCAGTTTCTTTGAAGTGTCTGCGTTGATATGATCCCCTGGTACCTGCGACGCGACGGCACCGGAGTACGAGAGAAACTCCGTTTGTTTATCAAATCACGACTCCGCTCGGGGCCCTGCGCTCACTTCTAACGGTTATGAACAAAGAATTCCTTCGTCTCAGACGCGAGATGTCAAAGTCGCAATATTGTGGAGCGAACTCAAAAGGTAACAGTATGTATATAACAGTGAGTAATACTTCGCCAAAAAGAAGGCGTATCCTACAACAGCTATTAAAAGCCATGTACCAGGCTGTATGGAACACCATTGAATTGATGAAAAGAATTTAAATTGCAGGCAATCATTTATACACACTGCTCCACTTGTCCTAATTATTATTATAAAAAATACAGACAAGACGAAGTTGAAAGATCACTTGCAAAATACAATACCTACTTTCTTCGAATGTGTACTCCGTTTTTTATAATTAGACAAGCGAATAGATCCAATCAAAGCCAGGCAGCTGGCGAGCAGCCAATCAGCTCGGGGCGGAGTTTCTTGGAAGTATTTACATGAGCGGCGCGGATGCACGACTGCGTTACGAGCACCTAACACTTTCCCATTGTTGCCTATTCGATTGTGAGATAAATACTACGGTTTTTTTTCAAACTCCTGCTTAATCTGACAATTACTGGCTGGCAATAAACACGTTTTTCTTCTCTTTGTTTTCTAACAGCCTAATAACACGGGACCTTTCTGATTTCAAATATTTTCAGTCGAATTTTATGTCTTTAATGTGACCAAAAAAAATGTAACCAAGGAAGAAATTTGGATACATCAAAATTGAATACTGATTCGAAATTTTAATCCAATTATAGCATGCGCTAATGGTGCAATGCGATTGCAGTTGAGAAACGATTTGTGATGTTAAGTAACAATAAGCGCTATCAACATTGTCCTAATCTTTCCGAGGGCGTCCACAGAACGGTACAACGGGTAACTAAAATGAGTGAAGTCCAAGTTATAACTGCTATATTATTAAAGAGCATAGTGAAATGGCAATTAATTAAGATGCCACTAGTGACTGTGGCAAGAGTAAAGCAAATATCCTGTCAAATATAATAATTCAAGGAGATAGATAACGTTTTACTTAACAAAGTAAACCAATCAAATTTGAATCGACCGTAAGCGAATGTCTGGAGTGAATCGGCCGTAACTCTGATTAGGGCCGTTCGATTGCGACGTAGGGCCGGCCCTACACGCCCCGCGTATCGCGATGAGTCAATTCATATCGTAACGTATGAGCTACAGCATGTTCATAGAACGTAATACTCGTAGATTTACGAAAATTTGCGCAAACTGTTACGCGCTTTATTTATTAACTTTAAATAAGGTTCTGGTCCAAATCTTTTACTTTTAAAGCGGTCCACTGTTAACCGAAGTCAAAAAAAATTTACGGTACTCGAGTCTCGAGTAACTTTTAAATACCTGGTTCTACTACAATTGTTACTAACGTAACATCACGCCTGTAATCCCCTAAGGGGTAGGCAGAGGAGTGTACTACACCCCCACATTTCACCAGTTACG
>DWDX01004266.1:0-11920 GCA_018245675.1 Agara michaeli
TGTGTGTGTGTGTGTATGTAACGAATAGGCTCAAAAACTACTGGACCGATTTCAAAAATTCTTTCGCCATTTGAATGCTACATTATCACTTATCAATATAGGCTATACTCGCTTTAATATCCTAGGAAATTAAAATGCTGCCCAAAGTCGCGGGCAAAATCTAGTACATTTATATATAATCACACTTCTCTTTCCTCTGCTACTTTCATCAAAGTCGTTATATGGGTTCGTCTATTGTAGCTACACTTATTGGTCTTCTAGTGTCTACGTGTTTGATTTGATTAAATCAGGTATAATAACGTCTAGGTTTACTTCTTCCTATTCTACTTCGCCGTTCCACCTACGTTCATTCAAACGAGATTGCGGCCACTGACTGGTCTCGCGGTCGAGTGGTTAGTTACCCTGCCTGCAAAATCGAAAGTCGTGGGTTCGATTTCCACGCAGCACAAACATTTGTGTGATGAGCGCATTTGTTTGTTCAGTGTCTGAGCGCAATAAAAATATCTATACGAGTATTATATTATATGTATATATGTATGTTTATTACCTGGCCGCCAAACATAACACAGGCATTCAATTGCCTAATTTGGAATTAGATAGCCGTGTGTTGGGAATTGTCCCCAGTTGTCCCCTAGTTATTACGCTTGATCAGGTATAACCGACATGATATGGGTGCTAGGTTTGTATATTCGAGCGCTCAATTTCCATTCCCGATAAATTCGTCTCGAGTAAGTCGGTGCTTGAAAGTGGAGAGGCGTTATTAGGTTACCTCGCTCGCTCCCGGCGGTCACGAACGTACCGCAGTAGGCACGCCATTATCTGCAGGCTTCGTTAAAATATCTCGTCAGCGTAGTGTTTTTGCATACCCTGATGTTTTTTATCCGTGCTATTAGGTAAGTTCGTGTTGCTATTACATGCTCATATAGTTTGTTTACACATACTACACTGGTATACAGGGTGATATTTTTAATTGGGGCGGGTGAAGAAATTTTTTTTTTTTTTGTTTTGAAGAACGATTGACTTTTTTGCCGTGGGTATCGCTCCAGTTCATTTTGAAAGACAAAGAATACATTTCTAAGTCCAGACCTCTCACGGTCATAGGTAAAGATTTGGACAGAAAGTCTGTATCAGTCTTATACGGTCAATTTATTTGCTTTCGTTTATAAAATTAAAACGTATTACAGGTTTTGCCAAACATAACAGAGGTAGCCGAATCTGTTTGATAAACTTTCTAAATACAAATCATTTGCACTGATAGGTATATCTGTTTCCTTCAGTCTTCATGGATCTCCGTCAGAGTTTAATTTCCAATGTTAATGTCGATCGCTATAATCGCGCAAGTCACGATCTAACTCAGGCGAACAAGTTGCATTCTGGTTCGTCCATTACCCGGGAATTTCCTACTTGCCCCGCAACAATCTACTA
Organism: Agara michaeli; assembly: GCA_018245675.1. Taxonomy (NCBI): domain Eukaryota; kingdom Metazoa; phylum Arthropoda; class Insecta; order Lepidoptera; family Hesperiidae; genus Agara; species Agara michaeli. The sequence goes on from DWDX01004266.1 coordinate 1,426, forward strand.
TAAAACTCATTCCATATCGATTTCCATGTAAGCCGCAGTTGGCTGTTTATACTTTCATGCCAATCTATATACAGTGCATGTCCTTCAAACGGTTTTAATATATAATCGCTCATTACCTATAATAACCAGCATGCGCTGAGCGATATAGCCGTGATAGCGTAGTCGTTTGAACTTCATTCTTCCAATACATTGGTCTGGGTTCAAATCCCGGTATACACTTGAGACTTTACAAAGTTACATATCACCCGCTATAACGATAAAGCAAACATCTTGAGGAAACCCACACAGCTTAGAGTATGTTGTAAGATTTTCGCTTTTTGCCACTCCTTCTGTATTAATTTCTAGACATCAATCTAGACGTTGATTTGTTTTTGTTTATTTAACATCATCACAAGATCTACATGAGGAATCGAGACGGACGGTGTTATAATAATAATAATAATAGTAGAGAATCACGAAGAGAGGGCCAACAATTACTGGCCACTGTTTTTACTTGCAGTTCGATCAGATTACGACGCTGTTAGGAACAGTTAGGTCCCTTGCCCTTACTGCTGGTGGAGCTAGCACGTACGGGTGTGTTATATGTTGTAGCCGGCTGGCTTATATTTTGTGCACAGAAAACATACCGAGGGGTTCGGTTTGAACGAATCTTTTGTGGTCAATGCTTCATAATGTTATTATTGTTAACATTAATTAGATAATTACGATTTTGAAGGAAACGCTTAGGTGCCAGTGGAAAAAAGGTAGGAGAAAAAATAATATGTAATAAATGTAACATATGAATGGTAAACGAATAAAAGAAAACAAATATTATTGTTGAAGAAAAAAAGACAGAAAATTTAATTGATTTTTGTTATTGTTGTTAAATTGTTGTTATTGTTGTTAAGTTGTCTTATTAAAAAATCGTAAGTAACTCATTTTGAAGCGACAAAAGCACGCGAATAATCAAATGGATGTCATTTTTTGCTGATTCTGATGAAAGTCAAAGGAAATGTATCTTAGCGTTGGGACAGGACCGAGACGACGCCAATACACTGCCCCCAGTGCAGTCAGCGTTGTCCAAATATGATTTTCTAATATCACGCTCTATTGTAACACTAATCAATGTTGTTTTGAGATCGTGAGAGCTAGTGTGGACCACGACGCTCGTCGCGTGCTTGTTGGCACAACAACACGCCGTATTATGTTGAAATTTTTCTTTTCTGTTTCCATTCAAGACCATCGAATCTTCCGGCGAAGTGCACGGAAGAGGCCCTCCGTCACAAGGCGGAGCACGCCCGCATGGTCGAGGCGGCGAGGCGGCGCGTGGAGCGCGAGGCGGCGGCGAGGCACGCGCGCCTCCAGGAGTCCCTGCGGCTCGAGGAGCGACTGGCGCGGCACGCCAAGGAATGGATGCAGACCATACTGCCGGATTGGCAAAACATGTGAGTTTCTTACATCAATGAAATCGGCTTAACATTGAATGTTTTCTATCTAAGTAATCTCTTTCTTTGGTCAATTTTTGTCCTTCTTTATTTGTTTAATAGAAAACACACGATACGCGGTTTTCTTTGAAGTTCGCGATTTAGTTACGTATCGCTATTGACAATTTAAGAAACAAAAAAAATCGCGTTGAAATAGTCAATAGTCTTGGAATGCTTAATTTTTGATAAAGAATTCAGCGAGCTCTGACGCACCCACAAACACATTTTCAGTAATAATATATAGAGATCTCTTTACGCAATCGACCGCGCCAGCTAGTAACCATCAATCTTTAAAACGAAAGCCGCCGCCAGTCGACGGTATCCAGATGGTGCTCTCGGCGCTGGAGGCGTTAATGGTTGCTAACGAATCTGATCACGACTCACCATTACACGTTCATTGCCACGGCTGCTAGAACGTCGTGTTCATGTTGTTACAAGTATCCATGGATTAGAACGATCTGACAATTGACTGGCCTCGTGGTCGCGTGGTTCGAGACGGACTGTAGAAGCGGTGGTTTTGAGTTCGATTCCCATCAAGGACAAACATTTGTGTAATGAGCACGTTTGTTTGTTCTGTGTCTGGGTGTAATAAAAATGCTCATAATAAACATTGCAGAGTAGATGCTGATTACACACAAATGTTTTTCCTTTTTTCCTGGATGGGATTCGAACCCACGACCGCTGGCTTAGATGACTTGTAACGACTAGACGTAGAGGCGAATGTACCGATGTACGAATCAGGCCGACCGCGTGCATTGTGACTGAAACGATGCGGCTTAGGATCCGATGCTGTTGCGTCCCTTGTTGTTCTCTGTTGTTCTTTGTCTGCTGCTGTGAGTTCAACGATCGGCATTTGAATGTTTACGTGCGACACATTTAATATGACAAGACCCTGAACTTTGCGCGCATCCTGTTTTCTGTGTCAGCGATTAGTCGCTAACACATCTCATATTCAAATTCAAATTGTTTTCTACATTATAAGGTATATTAATACGGCTTTGCGCGCCTTTCGGGCTACGGTAGACCGGGAGAAAACATCCCGAGGAAACCTGTAAACCTTAGTGATGTTATAAAGAATATAATACGTATCTTCTGAAGGGTGTGAAGTCTGCAAATCTGCACTTGGCCAGTGTGGTGGATTATGGCCTGAAACCCTCTCACTACGAGAGGGAACCCGGTCCAGTGGTGGACCAATAAAATGGGTGGAAAAAAAATACTCTGAAGACTTGACACGTACACATTTTCTCACGTTGTTTCGTTACATAGTTGAATACGTAATATTGTAATAACATATTGTAATAATAACGTTCTTACAACGCACAATGTATTCCAATGATAAATATTACCGGCAAGCGTCATTTTATTAACAACAACACCTGTCTCCACTGACACGTCACGCGGACGGCTTGCCGTGCAAACCTTAACGACGCACGGGTTTTTACCGCAATCGCTATCGATTATATTACGTACACTGCAATACCTACTTATCGTGCATATCGTGTTTTTGATTTTAACTTTTCTCATAGAAGTAAAATTGTATACGTATTTAAGGAAAAACGCGAAAAGAACGCTCGAGCTGTGGTGGAGCGGTCTGCCGCCGTCGATCCGCGGCAAGGTGTGGCAGCTGGCCATCGAGAACAAGCTGAACATCACCCACGACATGTACCAGGACTACGTGGCGAGGGCGAAGCGGAAGCTGCACGAGGCGCAACTGAGACGGAAGAGGCTAAAAGTGAACGTTACCACGTCGTGCAGCTGCCAGGACGACGACAGAGACGCGAAGATGAAGTGCGACGACAAGCCGCCGTCGCCGGAAGCCAGGCTGTCGAGCGGCGACGGGCCGACGTCCGGGGACAGACAGAAAGCGCTGGAGATGTTATCGAAGACGGACGAGAAGCCGCGGCTGGGCATGCCGAGGAACTTCAGCGAGCAAAACCTGAAGACGATGAGCGGCGACGCGGCCCCGAACAAGTGTTGCTCGAAATCGAACCCGAACCTCTTGGACTACAGCGACGAGTGCTCCATGGAGCTGATCCAGCTGGACATAGCGCGGACGTTCCCGCACCTGTGCATATTTCAACCGGGCGGCCCGTACTTCGACGTGCTGCACGAGATGCTCGCGGCTTACGTGTGCTACAGACCGGACGTAGGTTACATACAGGTGAGCAATACAGGGCTCGCTCGCTGCTAGAACAATTTATTAATGTCAATCGGCTTATGTAGATTCGAAGTAGGACAGTAACGTAAATCAGTTCATGTTAATTAAAATAACAACAGTTTATTAAATGTTGACCTCTGTACCATTCGTCCAGTTTTAACAAATGTTGACCTGCATATAAATATTAGCTATCAAACATATTTCACTTGCGTCTGAATTCGAAGAATGAGTTGTAGCGACGTTTGTCGTGCGCCTTTGCCCAGCGGTGGACAAAATGATTAAAATGACGTGTCGCTTTCAATCCGCAGGGCATGTCGTTCATAGCGGCCGTGCTGATACTGAACATGGAGGCCCCGCAGGCGTTCGTGTGCTTCGCGAACCTGCTGGACGGGCCCGTGCTGCGGGCCGCCTTCACCAGGGACGGCGCCACCATGCAGGTTGGTTTGTGCTGTCGACCTAATTGACTTGTTTTTTATAAAACATAACAATTGTATCTCACACTAGGATTCCCGCTGAGACACCTTTTAATAACTGCCGATTCCAAATTAGGCAATCGAATGCCTGTCGTGTTGTTGTAATCGGACAGCTGATAAATAAATAGATATTTGCTCATGACATAAACGTTTGGCCCGGATGGCAATCGAACCCCACGGCCGCCAGTTTTGCAGTGAGGGTTTCTAACCACTCTGCCGCGAGGCCATTCGGCCTGAGATCAATTGTGACACAGTGAATCAAAGAGTTACGTGATGATCTGTTTGTGGCGCAGCGGCTGTGGAAGGCGTACAGCCGGCTGCTGCAGGCGAACGTGCCGGCGGCGGCGGGCGCGCTCGCCGAGGAGCTGTACCTGCTGGAGTGGCTGTACACCGCGTTCGCGAAGGCCATGCCGCTGGACGCCGCGTGCCGCGTGTGGGACGTGTTTCTGCGCGACGGGGACACCTTCCTCTTCAACGCCGCGCTCGGTCAGACTCGCGCGCACATATACACACACACCCGCACTCACACGCACACATACACACGCGCACATGCAAGTTAGCAAGCAATAACGTACAAAGACCATTACAAGTGTCGCTCGACTTGACAACCGAATGGCGGATCTGATCTGCGAATTAGTGCTTTCTTAAAGCGCTTTTAAAAATAGGAAAATGAATTCTATTCTGCATATATGGTTACATTCGTACCGCAATGTCAAATTGATGTATATTTGTTGAGATCTGTGTGTTTGTTGGTTGTTGTCTTGACAACGAGCCTCTCGAATAAAAGGAGCAGTAATGGAAGTTATTATGTGTTTGATTTAATATCTCTCACAAATACATATATTCACACACACACGTACATTCTATCGCATTCACACACTCGTCCTGAAGCGTTCCAAACGACGTTTATTATAATTTATGATCTCCTATATTAATAGATATATCTCCCCTCCCCCACCACCAGGCGTCCTCCACCTGTACCAGGACGAGCTGAAGGACATGGACTTCATCTCGGCCGCGCAGTTCCTCACCAAGCTGCCCGAGGACCTGGACGCCGAGGCGCTGTTCAGGAGCATCTCGGCGGTCTCCATGACGCTGGACGGCATGTCCTTCGAGGAGCTGGCCTCGTGCTGCACCGTGGACGGGCCGGAGGACGAGGCCGCGGTGCGCTTATGATACGGGCGGTTCCATTTCAGCGTCCGCTCGGACGCCCCGTCGGTCGAAGTGGGCTTGTGACGCCACGACGTGTGATGATATGGACCTCGACAGTTTGTTGCGTAATCAAGGAAACGGCATGGTTATTCCGGCGCCGCGTGTGTGACGTTGGGTGCGCCGTGACCCCGCGTGGAGTCGGTATCGGTCTCGTCTATGGACAACTCGGACGCGGCGTTAAGGTAGCACCGTTTAGATATCCTGTCGGTCGACAACCGTCGCATATAAATAAAATTGTATCGTCCGTCTGTGATTTATTAGTAACTGTGTCTTCTCAAACGCTTACTTATAGTTACTTGAACGATACTAAAACACACGTGTGTCCGAGTCGATCTGGACTTGCATCGAAATTTTGTCTTTCCGCTTGTCCGCGCTGATCGCCGGAACGGCTGGACCGATTTCAATGGGATTTTTGCTGGAGATAGAGGAGGTTATGGCGCATGGTATAGGTTACATTTTATCGTGAAATTCCCAAGTTAGCAATAAAATTGTACTTTCTATAATATTACTCAATGTCTTCAAGCAATAAATATCAATCGCCTTGACGTTTAGATATATCTATAGAAGGTGAAATTTAAAAAAAAAATATTTATATCTACAAAGCAAGCAATAATTTTACGTAGTATACTATAGCTGGGGCCTTTCTTTATTCGAGTATTTCGTATTTGTCTAGTTTCGACCTAAGTGGCGGACAGTGTGCACGGGGCCCAGCAATATATGAGCTCGAGAAGGGTCTAAGTGATATTTGCGATGTTTAATATGAACTCATTTTGTTTCATGCAATAGCTGATATGTTTATGCCCGTTTGAATATTCACTTACAGACTTTGATTTTCAGACAGTTGATTTTTCTTGTTATATTTTCCATTGATATGAAATAAAAATGGTCATTGTGGACGTCGATTGAAACTCACGATTGTTACTTAGTTCCTTCTGTTTGCTAACCGATAGAAAGAGATAGATATATGTCATATAGTTGTCGGGTGCTATATTCGAGAGAGGAGTACGGCGAATGCGTGCAGGACACGAGCTACGAATATACTCGTATCTTTATGAAAATTTTGATGTTGAATAAATAATGTGCCGATCTATCGAATATTTAGATGTAAAAGAATTACGTTAATATTATATTCATTGATAATTTTAATATTTTTTTATTGTATAACGTTTAGATATATGAATGTAATTTATTAGAGGTAAGGGGCCATCCATAAATTACGTCACACGACTTTCATGATTTGTTTCATCCCTACCTACTGAGATGTCACATATTTGGCAATTTTACATTTAGAAATATGTGAAATTAAAATAGCAGTGTCCCGAAATTATTTTTATTTCTATTTCAATTCTTTTTCAATTAAAAAAAGTTGTAATACATAGATACGAAATATTATATATTGAAAAAATTTGATATCACAAAGTTTGACATCCCTCCCTACCTACCCTTTGTTAGACAATGTCACACTTCTTCGACCCCCCTCCCTCCCCCTTAACGCGTGACTTAATTTGCGAATGGCCCCTAATATTCGAAACATATCATTGTATCGATTTAACTGTAATAAATAATGTATACAAGACGCTAACCGCCGAGCCGCAGGGTGCTAGTTCGATTCCCATCCGAGACAAATATGTGATAAGCCTGTGTGGTCTGTCTGCGTGTTTGTACGACGCACCGGGTAGGTTGGGAACACCCGTTGGCTGCGCATATATTGCCCCAAGATATTTTGATTATTATTTAATTATATGAAGAATGCATCTCATTGATTTCATACTTTTTGGTTGAACGGTCTTTATACATTCCAGTAGCCTCATCAATTCTGGTTCTTTAGAATAAGCCACCGGCGCACGAGGCGTTCCATAGATAGCGAAGTTTCGCAGAGAGAGTCGATAGAATTGTAATTTTGAATTTAAACATTATAATCTTTAAGAAATCACTCGGTGGCAGTCCACATTTGTTTTTGGAAATCTTGTAATATGGATGGTTTTGAAGTAATTTCAACTTGAAACGCTGTCAAACTCATTGGTCGCCTGATTCTACAGCGTTTAAATAAAATTGACGAACATTTCGACCTTTCTCGGTTTGGGTTACATGCTGTAGGATATGTATGAAACAAAAAATAATTAAAAGATCAAAACCAACTCGAAAGCTTAAACAATTTTCAACTCTATCGGCTTATTTACTAGATTAAAATTGCAGTGGGATGTAACGAGATTAATAATTCCCCATCAATAGGAATTCATTTAATAGGAATAAAAGATTTTTTCCAATTTCCAATCTCAACACCTCTCTAGGACCCTTTTATCTGATCTTATCTTGTTCATTAGTAATTTGAATATCTAATTATACGATCTATTAAGTATTTTTTGTAAATATAATATAATCTTTAATAAAAATCCTCAAATTTCTCCTGTTTAATAATTGTATATAATTTAGTGAGAATATAAAATTATTATAGACATTTCATTAATTATATCTCCTCTCGTTGTCCAGTGCTTGTAAATAAATAATTGTAAATATATATATAAACATTATGAATTGTCAATTATAATTATAATTAATTATATTGTAATTATAGTTATATGTATACTAGTATGTATTGTCACAGAAGCAACGAGTAGTAAACCGGCCTAATAATTAATTGAACACTATCGAAGCACCTTCGAGAGAATAATTTTTAATCGTAGTTTAATTAAAATAATTGATATGTATGCAATATAACACAACATTTATTTTTATATTATACAACATGAAATACGTTGCACGTCGAAAATATAATATCACTTATTGAAAATGAACAATGAAACGCAGTATCTAATAATAGTTCATTTTACATACTGCTCACAAAAGGAATACTTTCGTTGAGAATAATTAATCAATAATGATTAAGAGACAAGATTAATGAATAATTATATAATAATGATTAACTATGCCATTACATATGCTGGGTTCTATGTTTTTTTTTTTAAAAAAAAAATGATACTTTTAACTCTCGGCTCCGTACTCTCCGTTCCCTGAATAAATTACTCTCATTGAAATTTAAAAATAAATTTTGTGCATACACAATATAACTTAGAATCTAAATATTTTCAGTGAAATATTTATTTGCGTGAATCTGGATGATTTTTTTGTATGTTGTCATCTCCCAACGTAATACAGAAAGAATGATATTTTCATGAATATAGTTCAGTTTTAACATGTTTAATATTAAATTATGTCAATATATAAGAGAAAGCACTGCAATAAATAACTTATATACCGGGGTTTTTTTATATATAAAACTGTCTTTGTATAACAGGCACGCGACCACCGCGCGGCTCCAATGCGTTCTAATCACTGTGTTTCTTATACAAAATAAATAATTAAATATTCATAATTAATTAAATATCAATTAATTAAGTATTAATTAAGTATCGAGCTTTAATATGTAGAATAGGTTCGCGGCCGCGGCCCATATCTCTGGCGTAGTGATGGAGTCTTAGACCATACCGAAAGCAAGAAGATACGGTATGTCAATAATTAATAAAATGCACTGTCAATATGTATGTAAAATTTAGTTTGCGTATGTCTGTGTTTATCAGCTGTCCGGTAACCATTACACGGGCTTTTAATTTCCTAAATACAGCCGTATGGAATTGCTCCAATTATTATTATTATTGTTAATGACAGTTAAAGTGCACAACATTTGATCAATATTGCTTTTGAAAATTATAAACACATATAATTTCCAATTCCATTTGCATGTAAAGGTAGACTTACACGGTATGACTTATAGAAATTATACAAATTCAAATTCAAACTGTTTTTAAAATCCTAAGGTATATTACATACATACACTCAATGAAGGTCATACAAGTTTTAGTCATCATTCTTTGTCTTTGTCCCGGATCAACTCGCCGTCTCGTATACATAGGGATCTCTAGATATGCTGTCTGTGTGTATCTTCTTGTCATAAGGTTCAATCTAAGACCGTTTGTATAATTTCATAGTTTTATATTACTCTATATAGCTAGTATTTAATATATCGGTATGATCCATGATCACTTATTGTTTTGTTCGTTCTTGTCTAATATATACGAATCCAATTACTCGGGAAAGTAATCATTTTTGAGAAAAGTTTAAAGATAAATATATAAAAACATTTTTTTTTTCAAATATCCATTGCTTTATCCGAAAACTGTACAGGTTTTGCGTTCTGCGTGTATATATGTAAGGATAATATTATTATAGTTTTTTTTTAATAATATTATTTGAATATAATAATTAATTAATAATTTAGTTGCCAGCTTTTTCGAAGCACATATTTAAAATGAATTTAAAAAGATTTATAGCCTAAAGATTAAATTTTATAATTATTGTAGTTCTTGTGATGATATCCGCAGGGTTGCTTAAGTTACACTTTTTTTTTATTATTTAACTCAAATTAGTTTTGTTTTTGTTACATTCATATCCCAATAAAATATAATTTTGACTTTTAACACTGTGTTTTGGGAATTTATTTACGTAGATAAATACAGTGCTGCGTGGACATCTTAACAATAGGTTTTAGCGAGATTCCGAGAAGCCCACTGCTGGGCGTAGGTCTCCTAATCGGCGTAGGCTTTGTCCCTTCTTAATCACAAAAAAAAAAGAATTTACATAAATTGTAATTTTGGCAACCCTGGCTGTGTTTTTAATTAATGTAAAAAAAATTAAAATTATGCGCGAATTACAGTTGTGATGTGGACTGATATTATTACCAATAATTAATATAGTTGATGCCATCTCAAGTATGTTTAATGTAGTTAAAAATATCCGTGTAAATATAGAGTGTACTGTTGTCAGGTGTTTTGGCCCCAAACGATGGAATGTTTGTCTGTAATTTGATTGTAAAATGAAATATAATTATAATGAAATCGTGTTTTATGTTTTATTTATACAAAATAAATCAACTTTACAACTGGTTGGTATAGAAATTTTGTTTTTTCATTAATAACTCAATTCTAAGTTATTATGTAAACATTAAGATAATACCGATTAAGATAATACCGACTGACTCGTTGGTCGGGCGGTTGCTAGCGCGATTGCCGATCGGGAGGTCCTGGGTTCAAATCCCGGGTTGAGTACCGTTGAATGTTTCTAATCTAGAATTTCTAGCAGTGACTCGGAGTCTGGATGTGTGCCCGGTGCACGGCAATAGGCTCACCGCCTAT
>DWDX01004267.1:0-11919 GCA_018245675.1 Agara michaeli
CAAGGCAGTGAGTAAGCCTTCACGAAGCGAAGCGCGGATGTCGTTCGCAATCATTTGAAGATTATTTTCTTGATTGTGTTGGAGAAAAGCTAAGCAAAATTCTGTCAAAATTGTGCGCGTTCGTGCCCGATGTCTAGTGCTGAAGTCGCCGATAATTCCGTTGACCCCCCGGCGAAAAAGCGGAAGCTGAACACAGGAGAGACCCGTTGCAAATCTTCAGCAATGGCGAACAATGGAGCGCGCGTGGAGGATGAAATCGATGAGAGTTTGTACTCCAGGCAGCTCTATGTTCTGGGTCACGATGCTATGCGTCGAATGGCAAGTTCGGACGTCCTCATTTCGGGGCTAGGGGGTTTAGGAGTCGAAATTGCGAAAAATGTGATTCTTGGCGGCGTCAAGTCTGTCACCTTGCATGACGAGCAAACATGCACGGTAGCTGATTTGTCATCTCAGTTTTATTTATCGGAGACCTTAGTGGGGCAGAATAGAGCTTTGGCATCGTGCGAGCAACTTTCAGAGCTTAATCACTACGTTCCAACCACGGCTCATACTGGCTCGCTGACGGAAGAGTTTCTGAAGAAATTCAGTGTAGTGGTGCTGACTGGTGCAACGTGGGCGGAGCAGGAGCGCGTGGCGGCCATCACACATGCCAACAACATAGCTCTGATCATCGCAAACACTAGGGGCCTATTCTCCCAGGTGTTCTGCGACTTCGGACCAGAGTTTACAGTTCTGGATGTGACTGGAGAAAACCCAGTGTCTGCCATGGTAGCAGATGTCACCCATGAGTACGAGGCCGTAGTCACATGTTTGGACGATACCCGTCATGGCCTTGAAGATGGAGATTATGTTACCTTTAGCGAGGTATGTATATAGTTACACAGATTACCACAAGTCAATGTCCTTGCTTTACTGTTGTTTGCTATATTATATTTATGGTTTTGTTCGTAAACAATTGACGATATTGGACACCGAGGAGAAAACCAATACACAATGTGATCATGCACCTATTTTTATTTGCATGAAAATATTGTTCTAATCAGTATAAATAATTTATTCCAAGTATATAGACAAAGACTGACATTGTCTTTGAATAACCTGTGCCTTACTTCATGTTACTATTTAGATGACTCAAAGACACCTCTGAGTACAATGACTTCATTCGTATCAATGAACCTGCTTTTTTTATCTATTAAGCTTAACATAAAATCGAAATTAAAGTCATCTTTAATAGGAGAAGTATACACATCGATATGAAATGTTTTAGTGATAAAAAATTCTCCTAAAGTAGAATAATTACTTTTACTGAGTAGTGAGACTACGATTTCGATCAGTTATTTGTTTAAATACTAGGAGAAGATATGTGAATTGGCATGTTCATATATGGGGTATACCCATTTAATTCTAATTGAACTGCTGTGTGATTGAAGTAGAGGCTTAGAACTATTGAAGAACCAAACACACCGCTAGAACAGTATTATTTATATGATACGCCCATAACTTCTTATTAGGTATATACAGCTAGTCTGCTCCTAATATACACATAGTTATGTCAGTGAACATAATCTTGTTTAGTTAGAATGTGGCCTCATATGAGTTGGAGTATAGTAATATTTATAGTTTTACATTCGTATTATTCTCTCTAATTAGGAATTAAAAGTAATTCAATTACTGAGAATTTTTTTGCTGGATAAACTTACAATGAACACGCTTGGATGATGGTAACGGTAGTGAAACTAATTGAGTGGGTTTACATTAAAATTGTATATTACATACAGGCTTATCATATTTAATAAGCCTTGTATTATTAGTGTAATAACTGCGAACTTTTATGTCTTATTGTTCATTTCAGTGATAATGTCTGTTTCTTCTATAAGCAAATTGTATTGTTGTATTTCATTTAAAATGTCTGGTTTGCAGACTCATAATATGTTCTATCTCTGACTGATTGAAATGAAATTTGGGTCTGATTTGTAGTTAAATGACAGCATTTTGAGATCAGCTGAGCCCTGATGTTTTATGTAGATTAAAAAATATGACTTATGCCAGTAATAGTAAAACAAAATGATAAAATATTAGTTCATCCATTTCCACCTACTATTGCCCACCGTTAGCGTTTCCGTGACCTACATTTAGTGCAAGTCCATTAGGCCTGTCATTATAAATATTAAATGTGGTAGTGACGGTAAATCAATAGTAGCTTAGTTCATAATAGCTTTAGTTTTTATGGACACAATGGAATCTATCATCATTCTTGCCGATTATTATAACCTCACATAATCCACAGTGTAGATTTCAGTCTGCAGAATCTCACTCCTGAGGTATAAAACAGCAATTGTTTCATCACCGTACAAACATGTTAATCTATAAATAATTTGATTTCTTCAGGGCTGATTGCATTCTAAAGCATTGTACGGAATGGTATCCTAGACAGGTAGACCTCACTTGGTATTTCTGTGTATGTCATGAAATCTGCAGCTTGCATCATATGTCATGTTCACTATTAAATATGAATATACAACATTTTTTTATATGCCTTATACTCTATTTAGTGCCGGTGAACCTTATGTTTAAATGAATAGATAACTAGCAACACATTAGACTTGTTACGGCTATGTTTTGAGCTATTTATATGATTTCATCGTAAATACAGTGTCCAAAGTATTCAATTTTTTTTTGGTTTCAGATACAAGGTATGACTGAACTGAATGGATGTGAACCTCGTAAAATTAAGGTACTAGGCCCCTATACATTTAGTATCGGCGACACTACAACCTTCACTAAGTACGAACGGGGAGGCATTGTGACCCAGGTGAAGATGCCCAGAAAACTCCATTTTAAACCCCTCAAGGAATCTTTCAAAGCCCCTGAGTTTGTTATCACCGATTTTGGGAAGTTCGATTACCCCCAACAACTTCATATCGCATTCGCCGCTCTGCACAAGTTTGAGTCTGCAGAGGGATGCCTTCCAAAGCCCTGGTCCGAAGCCGACGCCACCAAGTTCATCGAGTACGCCAAGGCGTTATTGCAAGACCAAGACGCGTTTAAAAATGGCGAAATAGAACTCAATAACGAGTTGCTTGCAACATTCTGCAAGGTTTGTACCATTGTTTGCATTACATTTTGTATATATCCACATGCTTTCACACCTTCTAAAACTTCTATAAAAGATGGGAAACAAAAAACCCGACGACCATGAGTTTGTGACAACCTATGTTGCTAGTTAAGTGCGGTAGAAATGCATCTTCATTCATGAAATTTTATATAGACCATTCATAGCTATCCTCCTTTTTAAACTAGTAAAGTTCACTGCCTGCCAATTATGCTTAAATATTAGTGTTATTAGAGCACAAACGCAAATAATAATATGTCAGTACTGGTATTATTAATACCATTATTGTGTGAAGTGTTCTAATAACTTTCATATTGAAATTTGTCATGTCTGGTTAATTAACTTGTTAAATGTTTTCATATGATCATACAATATAAACCAGGTATCATCTGGGGATCTGAATCCGATGAACGCTGCGATCGGCGGCGTGGTCGCCCAGGAGGTGATGAAAGCGTGCTCTGGCAAGTTCCACCCGATCGTTCAGTGGATGTACTTGGATGCCATTGAGTGCCTGCCGAAAGACCGGTCGGCCCTCACGGAGGAGAACTGCAAACCGGTCGGCTCGAGATACGATGGACAGGTCGCAGTGTTTGGGTCCGACTTCCAGAAGAAGCTTGGACAGCAGAAGTATTTCATCGTCGGTGAGAATTTTTCATCTATTCATTCTATTAAATTGTTGAATTTTTACTGCGTGTGAAGCAATGACAAATGCCAGGCAATACCAATGACAACAGAAAAGACTTATTACCCCACTGACTTGTGACAAACCATAAAACACCTCCAACTTCTTTACAATGCTGTTTAAAGCAGACCGGGAGACCTGCATACTACGTATAACTGCGGGATTTTCAGGCAAATTTAGATTATTGGTTAGGTGTAATTGTAGAACACAAAATGGTAATAAAAGAAAAGCGAATCAAAACTGTAGGTACTTCTTGCACATAACTTGTAAATATCAATATGGAGTGATGTATGAAATGAGATTTCACAATATAGCCAAAATAACAATGAATACTTACTTAACTTGTTAAATTCACCTTGGTTACAAATAAGATATTACGAAATTGTTTTTGTAATGTGCCTGGGTTATTTTGGGCATACATAATGGCATATACCAATTTTATTTTTCAATTATCAAATCTCTGTTTCACCATGACTATAATCAACTAATGCATAAAATGTGCAGTTTTAAGAAGCTCGAGTGGCGAAATATTAGTTTTGCAAATATGAAATGAACCAAAAGTGTGTTGAATTAACTTCTATATAATCTAATACTTGATAACAATTCACCTAATTTACCTTGAATGTATTTAATAGACCCCTGGCTTGCGTTTCTAATGCGTTTGCGAGTACTTGGTCACTTGATAAGGAAAACCTTGGAGCTATAATTACAAACACTAGACTCATTGTGCGGTGTTCACAATGAGGGTTTTTTTTAAATAGTTCTATTTACATTTCTACATACAATTGTCTATTTTCTTGTATCTTGTATTAATGATATGCATGTAATACATTAAAAGCCAGTATATCAACAAGCAGTGAAAGCCTAGTGGTTTAAATTCATCCTCCCACTCCGGGGGGTCTGGGTTCGATCCTGGTACGCATCTCTGATTTATTACGTGCGTTTTATAAGTAAAATTTAAATATCACTTGCTATAACGGTAAAGGAAAACATCGTGAGGAAACCTGCACACCTTAGATATATTATAAATATACAATATTTTCTGAGGTGTGTGAAGTCTACCAATCCGCACTTGACCAGCGTGGTAGACGATGGCCTAAATCCTTCTCACCGTGAGAGGAGACCCGGTCCAGCAGTGAACCAATAAAAGGGTCGAAAAAAAATATCAACCCAATTGACCTCACAGGGATGGGATAATCCAACTAACTGGTCTCTCTGTATGATAACTTTAAGTCATTCTACTATTTAATTAAACATTGACAAATACAATGACAGGATGTCTTAGTAGTAACCAGATAGAACAACCATTTGTGTTCATTCCACTAGTATTTCCTTTGGATGGGAATCTAACCCATAATCCTGGACTCAATGCATAAAGCCACTAATCACTAGTCCAATATGCCAGTCGATAATAAAAATGGGTATATAAACCAGGCGCGGGAGCCATCGGGTGCGAGCTCCTGAAAAACTTCGCGATGATCGGCGTGGGCGCAGGCGGCGGCCGCGTCACCGTCACCGACATGGACCTCATCGAGAAGTCCAACCTCAACCGCCAGTTCCTCTTCAGGCCCTACGACGTGCAGAAACCCAAGTCCAGCACTGCCGCTAAAGTTTGTACCCTCTCTACACGGCACTATGAAAAGTGAAAGTCCTGTCTACGGCCAAAATGTTAATTTCCTTGATGTAACAATATTTATATTTGGAAAGATCTCTTAAAAGTTACTAGTGCTCTCATACAGCAGAGTGCTTATTAAAAAACAACTAAATCAATACACAGGTGATAAAGTAATCTCGTATATAGTGATGTTTGTCATTCTACTCGGCAGGCGATCAAGCGCATGAACCCGTCAATGAACGTGCTGGCGCAAGAGAACCGCGTGTGCCCCGAGACCGAGGCGGTGTACGACGACGCGTTCTTCGAGCAACTGGACGGTGTGGCCAACGCCCTGGACAACGTGGACGCGCGCATCTACATGGACCGCCGCTGCGTCTACTACAGGAAGCCGCTGCTCGAGAGCGGCACGCTCGGCACCAAAGGGAACACGCAGGTATCCCGCCAATAATATCAGTATCATTTTTGAAGCATCTTTGCCAGCCAAAAAATATTTTAATATATAAGAATACGTTAACACATGTTTATAATGGGACACAGTCTTGACGATCGATAAGTTGAATTAAATAAGTTGTTTTTCCTTAAGATATTAGATGGCAAAATGTTTATATATGTAATCTTGCTTGGATACGTGATACTTGGTCTCTAGTGATTTTATGATTCATCAATAATAACATGTGCGCCAGTAGTCAAGGTAAACACAGAGTAAAAATAGGAAAACTGTTTATTATATTATCATAATTATACACAGTAGCATGGAGATACAAACAAATGCGTGTTGCGCCCGCAATTTGCTTGTTTCTCTATTAAGTCAGTCAGTCAGTCACATTAAAGTGAGTAGTCA
This sequence comes from Agara michaeli, assembly GCA_018245675.1. Lineage (NCBI taxonomy): Eukaryota > Metazoa > Arthropoda > Insecta > Lepidoptera > Hesperiidae > Agara > Agara michaeli. The sequence continues at coordinate 6,251 of DWDX01004267.1, forward strand.
GTCACTTGGCCATAGCTCCATATTGGTTCCGCTTATTATTGTGCATTGAAAGATCAATTCCAATTTTTAAGGTCGTAGTTCCGTTCCTGACCGAGTCGTACAGCTCGTCTCAGGATCCGCCGGAGAAGAGCATCCCGATCTGCACACTGAAGAACTTCCCGAACGCGATCGAGCACACGTTGCAGTGGGCGCGCGACGAGTTCGAGGGGCTGTTCCGGCAGGCGGCCGAGCACGCGGCGCAGTACCTGCGCGACCCGCACTTCCTCGAGCGCACCATGAAGCTGCCCGGCAGCCAGCCCTTGGATGCTCTTGAGAGTGTTCGCGTAAGTAAATAGCTGGGTTCTATGTGATTGTCAATTAAAATAATAATTCATAGCAGCCTACTTGAGACCGGTCTCAAAGGACCAAAGTTGAATTATTCTCTATAATAGGTCAATTATCACAATAAGTATCGAAATTTGTATTACATATTTCTAATAATTACGCTTCATTACATTCCATTTTCATTCACAGAACGCGATCAACGAGCGCCCTATGAGCTTCGAGGACTGTGTGACGTGGGCTAGGATGCGCTGGGAGACGCAGTACTCGAACCAGATCAAGCAATTGCTGTACAACTTCCCGCCGGATCAGCAGACCACCAGCGGTGCTCCTTTCTGGTCTGGGCCCAAGCGGTGCCCTTCACCCCTCGAGTTCGATCCCGAGGACGATTTGCATGTGGATTACGTGGTGGCCGCGGCGAATCTCCGCGCGCACGTGTACGGACTGCCCACTGACGTCGACCGGGACAGGATCGCACAGATCGCTGCTGCAGTGCAGGTCATTGCGCTTTATACAAAATATATCAATTTGTTATATGTATACAATAGAGTTATGCGTCAAATTATCTGTTAACATTTCAACCATTCACAATACTATTTGCAGGTGCCTGAGTTCAGTCCTAGATCTGGAATCAAGATTGCAGTTACTGATGCTCAGCTGCAACAGAATAACGATGAAATGGATCAAGATAAGGTGAAGAACATCATCGCCGACCTGGCTCCGCCCAGCAAGCTCGGAAACCTTAAGATCACTCCACTCGAGTTCGAGAAAGACGACGATACAAACTTCCACATGGATTTCATTGTCGCAGCATCCAACCTTCGCGCAGCCAACTACAAAATACCGCCGGCAGATAGACATCGCTCTAAGCTCATTGCCGGCAAGATCATCCCCGCCATCGCCACGACCACCTCCGTGGTCGCCGGCCTGGTCTGCTTGGAGCTGTACAAGTTGGCGCAAGGCTTCAACACTCTAGATATTTTCAAAAATGGTTTTGTCAATCTCGCTCTACCTTTCTTTGGATTCTCTGAACCGATAGCGGCCCCGACCAACACATATTACGATAAGAAATGGACACTTTGGGACAGGTTTGAGGTCAACGGTGAAATCACTCTTCAAGAGTTTTTAGACTACTTCAAAAACGAGCATAAACTCGAAATAACCATGCTATCCCAGGGAGTTTGCATGCTCTACTCATTCTTCATGCCGAAGGCCAAGTGCCAAGAGAGACTGAATCTTCCTATGTCCGAGGTGGTGACCAAGGTGTCCAAGAAGAAGCTGGAGCCTCACGTCAAAGCTCTCGTGTTCGAGCTGTGCTGCAATGACGACGACGGGAACGACGTCGAAGTGCCCTACGTCAAGTACACCTTGCCTTAATGTTGTAAGGAATAGAAAAATATAAAAAAACATCGTCTGGAACATCACCGCCCAAAATTAATATTGACGCCGACCGAGCGGCGCGTCGGCGCATTTCGTGGCATTTAAAACAATAACAGCGATGTTTCGACACGAATTTCACAAGCCGGTGGTATTTTTAAGAGGCGCAACGTCAAAGCGGTTTAGTAATAGGGTGTTTTATCAGTTATCAGGCTCGCCAGCGCCTCGGAGCGTGCGGACGGGCCGGCCGACGGATTGTACAGTGACCATAGTGCTGTGTGTGAACATTTTTTATTTTGTGCTTTAAGAAACGCTTGTAATGTCTACATAATGTCTACATCTTTCATATATTTATGGTAGTGAATTGTTTGCTCACACGATCGTTTCCGTGATACTCCGTTGATTTTACACCAAAAGTTATTGGACATTTAAATGTTGAAATCTGATGGGTCTGTATAAGGAATGATAATAAATAAAATTGGAGCATGTATTTGTTTTATTGACACGCCTGGCAACGTTTTAAAAAATTTATTGCGTAAAAATTATTGGAACAAAAATATAGTTTCAATTTTTGCGTAGGGGGTTGCATTTTGGGTTTTACATTATGTACCCACTATAGCCTATTTTAAAACAAGAATTTTATATAAATGATGTTTAAAATATGAGAAGCTTAAACAAGTACACAAACATATATAGTGGTTGGAAAATAAGCAGTACGATTTACTAATGATAAAATATATCAATATAGCCCAGATTGTTATCTAAACGTAAAATGGAATCCAAATAAGTAAAATTCATGGTATTACTTCTTGGTAAAAGCATTCTTACGGTTCAATATAGATATGTACCTTACAATTATTTGAATATTAAAATGTAAGCGGCTCAAGTGGCCACAGCGGATGCTAGCCAGTACTGTAACATTAATAAAAAAAAAATTTTTCGGCGGGAAATGAAATGTCACTTGTTATATAAATAGTTAAAATACAATAATTTGCCAAATTAACAACGGTGTTACATTGATGACTAGAAATTAACAATTGTTCTGTATCGCTTTTCAATATACACGATGTATATAATTCCAATAATGAAAGGCAAAAATTTCAACTTGAATAATTCACATATTAGCAGATACCATCATTATTATCGTCGTTCTCTTATCACTAGTCGGTTATCGTCAAATTACTTTTATATGGAAATAAGAAAGCCAGGTATAAAACGCTGTAAATATTGGCAGACTTATTAGCTACGTCACTTTCATATCATCGTATTAGAATAGTGAGGCTTACTATGATTAATTCCGTCCGAATAATCGAAGTGCGGTCGCTAAGCACCCGAACGTTGGAAGCTTGCTGCACAGTACAACCTTGATTTATCACTTACATGCTACAAATGCTTTAGTTATTCGACACATATTGTGGTCTCGTTTTATAAAAACTAGTTTTTTTAATTAACATATGACTGTTGCGTCTGCGGAGTAGGTGAAAATAAAAAATGCGTTTACAACCTTCAGAGTGTAACCGCACCGTGTAGATACAAAATGCGACCCTAACACGAAACATGATTATAAATGTAAAAATATAAAATACACATAATTTATTAAAGCACTGAAAAATCATATAAAAAGCAATAACTCACTAAGTCTCGAATGTCATGGTTTAAAAGATGTCCGCTTTTACAATTTTGTTCACACTTCACGAATGTTAATAAAAGCAAAATTTTTGTTTAGCTACTCGAATTAAAAAATCCTCACCTATCTTGAATTCGGGCTACCTAGGCTCGAGCCTTTTGCTACTCGGGATGCATCGACCTGTACGGGATTATTTGTGTCCTTTGAAGCACGACATTTAGAGGTTTCAATAAATAATCTTTCAAAATCGCCAGATTGTACATACAGAGAGCGAGTGGAAGAACCGATCAAATACAACGGTGGACTATACTGTGTCTGGACGCGGCACGTCGGAGCGAGGGGGCGGGGCGGCGGGTCAGCGCCACGGGCGGCGCCGCGGGCTCGGCATGTAGCGTGCGCGCGGGCCGCACTTCTCGCCGCTAAAGCTCTCTGCACACACACGTACATGTTTATCATAAACTTCTATAACATCTATTCTATTCTATAGTATGTAAGTATAATTTTGATAATCTATACGTTTAAAATAGTAGCGATATGCGCGCTGCTAAGTCATGATCAAATAGTCCTACTGCATGCAATGCATGCACAGACTTACACGAGTATAAGATGATAATTTTCAAGAGGACAACATTTTTATACATCCGTTCCTTTACGATGAATTTCTTGTCGCTAGAGAAAGATACGTCCGCTAAAATATTTAGAAGAACACACATTTCCCGGTGTCCAATATCCATAGACAATATTTTGATTGTTCACTTTAGATATTTCACGTTAGATGAGAATGAGCACTTATCGAGTTACAAGCATAATTATAAATGTATAAGGCAATACATGGAACCATTACATAATACATACATACATATTATGTAAATACACACCTAAGCCTGATATTTCACATCACCAATTAAAACGTTCGCTATCGGTTTATATTGATAAAAACGAAGGAACAAAGAACGCGATAATTGTTTTTCATTACACGCCATTCAATAAGCAACATACAAACACGGGCACATTGCATTACGTACATATTAGAATGAGAGCAGCAGAAAGACAAGCGAATAGTTCAAAAATAATCCGTGCAGAGACGACTAGAACGAAAAGACAGAAAATAACTTAAGTATATCGAGAGTGCTACCGAATGCTGTATTCTATAAAGTTCATTTTCATTCCAATGGAGACGTTACGTTTGCACTTTCCCAGTGCGCAATGAATATTAATTAATCAACAATGGTAATGACAACACAAAAAAATAATAAGAAAAAGCAGGGGCCATTCCGCGGTGAATCAATTACGCTGCAAACGACTTGTAAGCTGGCCACGGTCGCTAGCGGACGTGTTACCGTAGTTGGATTGAGTCATCGGCGAGGCGGGCGTGCGCTTCACGCGCGTCGGAAACGCTCCGCTGTGGCTTTGCGACATTATATCCCTGTGTGTCATACGTTAACATCATAGATCACTCGTCACCATTTCATTAAGTACATTACGACGGGGCATATTTCATAATTTTCCCATTGCAATATTCTTCTTTTATAGTCACGAAGCGCTACACCTCTTCAGTTCGAAGTTCGAACTATGCGACGCATCGGTTATACTGAAAAGCGCGTGCGGGTCTTCGGCATATACTGAGAGGACATCGTAGAGACATATACGGCATCATTGCTCTACTGTCTATTAAAGTATTTTTTGGCATTGATTCCATAGACACAGTCGCAGCATTAAAGAGAACAAATGTTTCATGTCCCGCTGTTACGACCGAATCGATCAACTAACTACAATTGTAGTTCGTATTGACCGATTTCTTACCTGGCCCGTAATATGTACCTGATCTCATTGATTACGCAAGCTTGAGAACCTGCAAAGTGACTAACCGCGAAATAGGGTCTTAAAGTATGCGTTGACGCCATATATATGAAATTATTTTCCAACAACTGAGCATACTGCACGGAGTGTTAAGAGTAGATGTATCCGGTCGCGACTTACGTGGGTCTGTAGTGTCGCGGCGGCGGACGCGCGGCCAGGGAGCGGCGGCGACCCCGGTCCGCGGCGATCATGGCGCAGCGCTCCTCCGGCGTGCTCGCCACGAACGTGTCGTGCAAGGCGTAGCACGCCGCCGTTATCTGCCGAACCGTATTTGTACTATATAATACATTTGTGTGCGAAATTCATTGGAAAAGAATATAGGAATTATACGACGAGCAGAAGTCTTCTAAGACGGAACAAGCTTCAAGTTCGCTTACGGTATCGATATTCAATAGTTCGTAATATACTCTTACTAGTTGATAACCCCGGCTTCGCCCGCGTGTTCAAAATAGTAATGATAATAATACGAAAATACAAAAAGGGT
>DWDX01004268.1:0-11917 GCA_018245675.1 Agara michaeli
GGTGGTGAGCCTATTGCCATGCACCGGGCACACATCCAGACTCTGAGTCACTACTAGAAATTCTAAATTAGAAAAATACAACAGTAATGTCTATAGTACATAACTAATTTATCAGTCGCTCGAAATTTTAAGTATCTAAATTATAAACATTATTACTTGATATTTCTTTTTTCCACAATAAATTAATATGCTGCTATTATTCATGATCTATGTCTGCCATAACACGTAATATACAAATATTGGACCTGCTATGATTATATTTTTAATAATTTATAGACAGAAAATAAATGCTATTGCATTAGTAGCATTGGTAAAGATTTAAGAAAATATAATCTGTCAATATGACTAAGTACTTGAAACGTCCTTACGGCGCTAGAGTGGGTCGTGCTTATGTAGAGTCGATGGATACGGATTCATGCGTACATTATGGTTACAAATTGTTGTTGTCGACGTTAAACATTTTTTATTTTTATGTTAAAAGTCACTCATACAAATGTTTCCTACTACATACATAAAACTAACTAACTCACTAACTACATAAAACAAATAGACCATTGATGCGTATACATTTACTATTGTACATGACCTAAAAACGGTCAATTGTATGTCAATTAAGGCATAGTTCAGAAAAATTAATTAAACTGTTACGTGAGAAAAGCTTGCGTGCTTGTCAGTAATACTTTCTCAAACTTTCAGCAAAAACTTATTTCGTATTAAAGTTGCAAAAGTGTATAATTAGTTTACGTCAATATGCCGCACGCAAACGCCGAAGTACATAAAAGGTACAGAGTAAATTAAACAAATATTACTACATAATGCATTTCATTGATCATTCTGCTTATTGAACCAATCAGTGGTACGTAGGTAGGTAGGATATTGAATATTGAAATCGATGAAACATGTCTGGCTCTAATGCCACCGCGACTCGAACGATAAATATTCCTTCAGACGATCTTCGCTCATCACTAAGATAAACAGCGTGGTAGCTGGCAAAGGTTAGGTATTGTGGATGCAATAAATGCACGAGAGGTTGCATAACAGTCCGCGACAAACGGTTTGGTTGCCCTATGCGCCATCTTCGTAAGATCCCCGCACACTGATATTAAATTTATTGCTGTTTACAGCAATCGTTTAGTATCTAGTGAATAGTTTTATTGCATTGAAAATATTATTAGCTTAATGGGCCTTACATTAACATAATTTATTCGGCCATTTTGTTGAATTTAAATAAATCAAATATTAGGACGTGACAATCGTTCCCATCATTTTACCGGTTTAAGTGAATACATAACCGAATAGAAGAATCGATACGTAATATGAAATTAATAATATAAGTATCAAAGAATCTGTCCTTAAACCTATACAAAAATATGTATGTATAAATTTCTGTAATTGAAAGTAATACATGATGGCAGTCGATTCATATATTAAAGGAATTAACTCGTTAGAGGATTTGTTTTTTACTTGATGTCCGTACCAAACGGATATGCGTACAGTATGTATCTAACTGTAAAAATTGCATTCAAATCAATTTTATACTATATAAAGGTCTGTAATATATATAATGTAAGAAATAAAAATAATATGAAAACTAATTCCGGTTAAGAAAGCTTTACTTTTTGACGAAGTACGGCTAAATAATAACTTACCTAATTACATAAAAAAACTATCAGAATATCAATTCGTATAAAACTGAACTAAAAAAAAATATTTTGACTAGAATATAATCAAAGGGGTCATCATTAATTTTCGACCGTAACCGGCATACATACCTATCTTAAATCATAGATTTTAGATTAAAGACATGGTTTTCTGCTCCTTTTGGTAAGCTTAATATAGTTTTTAATAGACTTGATTCAACTATTACATTTTTATACTCGCGATTACATTTTTAGGCATTCTTATCAAAGTTTCGTAATACATAAACTTTACCACTGGATGATCGCAGAAAATTTTGGACTTTTATCATAATATTTGATTGGTAAATTTTAGGTGTGACTGGAAAATCCTTAGATTTACCGTAATTCGGATTTTTCCAGAAACATTCATAAAAAATAAAAAGTCTTAACTATTGTATACAGATTCTTTCTGTCAGTGCGCGCCGAGAATGAAGCCTTCATATGCTAATAATTCTATCTGTGACACCCTTTAAATTACAACGCAATGCTTAGCATTGCTTCTTAGTGGCATACAAGGCGAGATTGTCGTGATTTTGCAGGCTACCGTTAAACAATATATTTTTTATTTTTATATAATACCCTTTGAAAAATTACAGAATAATTGTGACAATGCAAATAGCTATCAATCATGCAGTTCACCGGACGTTAGTGTCAAACGGTATCAATCTTAAAAACAGGCTATAGTAAATCCGAAACGGTCACAGATGTTTTCTTATATCAACGAGTAAATTGAAATGCTTCGTTCCTTAGTATTTCTGTCTAACCCTTCGAAATTGAAGGGAATAGAACAAGAACTACTATTTTGTGGACTACATGCCGACAGTATACCTGGCAGCAGTTGTACCTCAACTGTGATTTTATTTAAATTTCGGCGATTTTAAATTACCAAGCTCCTATTTAATCTGTTATTAAAATTTAATGTCATTACAATAAGTATTTTTGCGCTTGTAGCATATAGCAGTTTACGCATTGCGACGCGCGGAGTTTTTTATATTAATGCAAATGCCGCAGCATTGATTAACCTTTAAGCGTGCAACTTAATTCATTCCTAGATTCGCGTGTTTTTAAACTAGCCATTTGAATTTGTGTTTTTATTTAAATTTTCTTATGACTATAAAGGATGTAGTCAATAAATTGTCTTACGCTTGTTCGTTTGACTATGAGTACAATTACATTATTTAGCTACTTATATTTTTATATGAACCATGCTTTATTTACCTCAAAATTAATTTTAGATAATTCCTCAACAGCACCTGCAATATTCTACAAATGCTTCTATTCAAACTACGAATTAATGATAATGTTAGCATCATCGCAATGTTTGCACAGAGTTTCGGTGAATATACAGTTCATTGATTGTTTTAATTTACAATGGATCGCGGATCTATTTCATCTTTAAATTAGCCTCATACTTCTAATGGATCAAAAGTGTACGTGTACACTGTGGGTTAGTGCCAAAACTAAAATTTAAAAACTTGTTACGACGTATTAAATGTCTTATTATTATACATACGAGTATTAGTCTATTTCTTTTCAGAGGATAAAAAATGTATACAATAAGCATATATTATATATTTTATTCAACTAAAATATAATATGTAAGTGAAAAATGATCTGACATGAATAGATATTATTGTATTTATTATTTAAAATTACATAAACGACTTACACATATGAAAGAAAGTTTAACTTAATATTGTTTCTTTTGCTTGTCTACAAAAGTTGTAATTACTATTTAACATGAGAGCAGTTATTAAATTAATATTACCCATATATATTTTCTATATAAATCAAATAACTACTAGAAGTTATTATTCATTAAATGATTTTCCAACTACATACATATGTATGTACCACACGAAGTTGGTTTATTAATTTAAATGTAAATATCAATAAACGCCATAAATAGCTATAGGTAAAGACAAAGAACTGTTCATTTGACCTCAGATAGTTTATACAAACAAAAAATTCAAAAAAAGCCATCACGCCAGGTCCAAAAGTAAGAAATAATTCTGAAAATTCTCTTCTTTTTAAGTGTGACTAGAGACGTATTATTTTAAGGAGTTATTATTATTCTGTAGGTTATATAATTTATACATCGACGTTAAAAAAGTACCCACTTAAATTGAAATTATGGAAAAACCTACCAAAATACAAAGTAAAACTATCTACCCTCCAAATATTTCATACAATGTACAGGGCTGATGAAACTTACCGTTTTCATGTTGGAAGTCACCGGTAACAGTTAAGGTCCGCAAATGTAATGATATCCCATATGGGATGTGGTGGGTGTCGACGGCGTGTGCCGATTGTACTTAGCCATCTAATCACATGTCCCTTTTATAGAGACGCAGGTTTGTCTAGCCATTGCATGCAGAAGGGGAGTCTGCAACGACTGCAGGGCACAGGGCCGTACTTAGAACAAATGGAAATGCGATGAAGTACAGATGAACAGGTTTAAAAGATATCAACTAAGTATATTATCTATGAAAATCATTAGACCCGAATCGAACTGGTTAACTAAAGTAAGTAAATGTTAAAAATTAATATCCCCAAAGATCCAAGAAAATAATTACAAAATATGCGTTTGCATGAACAAAAAAAGAATACCGTAACTATCAAGTGATTTATAGTATTTACTGGACATATTAAAAAAATATTGGAATATCTTATATATTTGGGAATGTTAAAATAAATATGGTATTCGCAAGCCAAGATATTTCCTATGATAACTTAAAACAAAAGGTTAAGTCACTTTATAAAATACTGTGGATTTCCAGTAGCCATTCAAAATACCGCGTACAGTTCAATATTTTGCCAAATGCAATTTTGTAAAACAAATAGTAATTGTAAGCGTCTTTAAATATTTAACTAAAATGGCAAGTAATATTATAAATATCGTATAGATATTACTTGTTTAAATTTTTCAATTCACAGTTCGGCCCTTTTTGCAACATTATATCGTTCATGGTTACAATAGAGTAACCATCGAGTGACTCGTAAAACTCCAGCCTACTACAAGTTATGGAAATTTTACGTGTAACACACTAGTTAGCGTTAATTTTTAAGATATTTTATTGCTTAAGCTTTTAGGTAAACATTTAGTCTCAACTAATAGAGGAATAAAATGTGAATTTTATTGCTACTTTGGTAATTGTCTCCAAAATATGGAATCGTTGGAATATTAGAGTACGTTCAAAGAGATGCAGTGTTATTGAAGTTCGGAAATTGTTACGCTAGCTGTAATAAGTGATTTGTCTTTATTTATAGTTAACATTTATTAGCTGGCAAAAGATGCAATGCAAGTTGCATGACCTCTTCGTTACCATAAAGTTAAAGACTACAACATACAACATAATAGCAAAATAAAGCAATATTGTTATGGCACAGATTATTACATGTTACTGTAATAATACCCATATGTACTTCGCTTATCAAAATTTTATTTACCTTTAAGCATATTCATATTGACTATGGCATATTCTCGATACTATCAAACACTTATGCTTGATAAAGTTTTTCTTTCACTTCCGAGGTTCGGTCTAGTTGCAATACCCAACCGAGGTCAAAGGTTTCCAAGTACGCTGAAAACGCGCAAAGTTGAATATGTCATGTCGTTATTGCGCTGCGGGAAGTAGGTCGAAGCGCAAACCAAAACACATATCGGAAAACAAGTCAATTAAAACACGTAATTGACCTCTCGTTCAAACTGGAAGGATGTGCCAATCGTATGCTAGGATGTGCATCCAATAACATTCAGTTTAGATAGGTTTTATCTACAAACTATACCTAATCACAAAAATATTATCAATGAACCGAGTAAGTATAACTTTCAAAGTCTTATATTTTACAGATCCATTAAGGTAACGTACAAATTATTCAGTTATAAAGGTCGAAATTAGTTATTATCTAAATCTAGGGATTAATTTGTTATGGATAGTTGTGCATCGGAATTTACTCGGCGTTGATTTGACAGTTCTTATGCACATATTCGTATTATCGATACTAGTCTTACTAACGAATTCAAAGTTACAAACGATTGGATTAAAACAAATTTAATCATGTAATTCAACTATTCCCTCAGACTGATTCGGAAGTAGTAATAAGATGAAGCTACATAATATTAATGTATGGCGCATTTTTAAATACCGTTAAATTTTGTAGCGAGTCTAAAACTATACGTGTTTTTAGTACCTAATTTTATTGCGCTAGCCAATTTATTTCTTCGGACAATAAAATCTCGCGTACCATAATGGAATTGCCAGAGTGAGCCCATCGCATTCGCATTTAACTTAGGTACTACGTAAATGATCACACAATACCGATATTGTGTGGGATGTCTTTCACAAGTGAGAGCGTCGAAAGCCTTCATCCGCTGAACTTTTGATTCTACATACTTGTGTTAAGTGATTCTAAACGGGATTACGATTGGTTAGAATTTTCAAATCAGAAGCTTCGATAAAGTCGACGTTATTGTTTTTTGAGTAATACAATACCCGTATAGTTTTAGCCAATTATTTTTATAACGACATCCTAATATAGACTTCATTATCATACAACATCAGAAAAGTTGTTTATACATATTATAGCAATTTAATGTAAATGGAGCTGGCATTAGTATTATGTGTTTAATGTCAGTAAAAAATAAAGTTATACTAAATGGTGTGTCCGTGCATCAAACCATTACGGCATGAAGCAGTCACTGCTCCTTATCGAATGATATAAGTTGCTTTGAGGGATAACGGTCGGTGTATTACACGGTTTAGTTAAATATGGGGGAGTTATAATTGTAACATATTTGAGTCAAAGAAGATATTCGGTTTCCAACATCACCAGAGGTACTTGGGCAAACTGCGCAGCCTTTTTTTCTAGTTGGGACTCGTTGTTAAATCGAAACCTTAGCACTCCTAAACCTGGCTAAGTTTAACTAGGTGACCAAAGGCACTTATTGGCCCAGTCCAGCTCAACAATAAGACAAATCGTAAAAGATAATTAGTTTTTGGGGCTCGAGCATCTACGAGTAAACTAGAAACGCAAGGAAGGAATAGGCTCCAATAAAGTGTTCACACAAGCGTCTGCATATTGTACACTAATTGTGTACGATTGATATCTAATAAGTTAAATAGGTCACCGGTCTAAATTTTAGACAATAAAACTATTAAAGTATTGTTTTAGAGCACAAAGGCAATTGTATTAAGCATCTATGCGAATTCTTCGGCAAGACTTAAAGCGTGTGTGCGTGACCTAATGATACCAAACGATCCGACTCTTCGGGACAATCTATAACAACAAACATTTTTTGTTACAGTCCTAGCAAACGACAATTGATCCAGGGTCTATTTAACGGTGGTGCATTTATTTTTAAAATGCAGTTATTGTAATAAATGTTTCTTGTCATTTATGTGTACTCCTTTAATCTTAAAGCTCGTAACTGAATCGGGGTTAGCGCTATTCTATAAACATATATTTTTAATAAGATATGCTTGTCTACCTGACGTCGATTCTCCCTCAAAATTTACCACTATCATACAATCGTTCTTAAATTTAATATACTACTCCATAGGTATTCAAATCAATGTTATAATACCTAATATTACTATCGTTATATAGTTACAAGAACGATGATCGTAATTATTTTTAAAGTTAAAATAAAATACATAAATTTTATATTTTGCAACTGTAATCCTACAATAAGTACCTACAGTAGCAGAATGTTAACTAAAATTCAATATTAATTCCATCTATTAGGCACACGTATGTAGCATTGTAGATGGTAGAAGCTCTATACGGTTTGCCCGGGGAAGTACCACCGCTACACCTGTTTATACCGTGAAGCAGTTATTATTAAGACAATCTGTGTTTCGGTCTGTAGTTGGTGCTGGGGTTGGCGCTGACCAGCGAGAATACCAGAGGCGACCATCTTAGTCCTCGAGAGTAGTTACGCATCGTTGACCGACTTCGAAAAGGGTGGATACTAACGAAAACCAACTGCACATATAAGTACTACCAATTAGGTATTGATTGGAATAATATTACTAATAGTCCCATTCCTACAGTCCTGTTACTAATGAATATTCACGAACCAATTCTTATACACACCTTTTACTAACTATAGTCACACTAACTGTTCCAACTCTACAGTCCTTTTAGAGGTTGGTTGTAGATGTCGATGGGTGGTAGCAGCCTTTTTTGACTGCTGCCTGCTCCTATGCTTCTTTCTTAACATAAAAAAAGAAAATTCCCCTTTCTGTAGAAGAATCCGATTTGTCCCACATTCTTGTTTCTTGAAACTGGTAATCATAGCAGGCCCGATTCACACGCGTTATCTTATCTATGCATGCTAAGTCCACCGTTATCATTTGTGGCGTATTAACAAACCAGCAATTACAGTAATTTCTTTATTAAACGTTATTTTATCCTGCCTGTTATCAATTCATCACATATTTTCGTTGAATGTATTCATTTTATGTAGTAATAACATCCTTTTCATACCCGTAGCTCAACAAAGATGGTCGTTGACATAAATTCACATTTGCCCTTATAGTCGAGCGCATTGTTATTAAAATATTGAATGAAAAAATCCATTCTATACATGTTCTATTTTGATCCAAAAGTAAATGTTCCATTTTGATGCTGGTCAGATTTATTTTTTATTTGATATGTAAAAGTTAATAAGTTAGCAATATCTGAATGTAGAAATTTAATGATTTAAAAGTCATAAAATCCTAACACAGATCCACAGACATGTACTTGTAACATACATAGTAGATACGTAAATCCTCAAATCCTTTTTGCGGTTGTTACTACAAAGACAATTTTTTCAGCGTCCTGTGTACATTGTTCCTTGCTGCCCCGCCCTTCCGCCCATTATTTATATTTATTGTTAGAAATAGCAGTATCAATACTGTTTACTCTGTTATATGCTGAAAGAGCGATTGTATGACCTTAGGCAGACACGTAAAATTATCAGAAGGAAGAATCTATATTATCATTGTGTAATCCTTGTTTCTAGACTGCACAGGATTTGCAATCTGAATAGAATGTAATGCATTTATAAAAAAAAATATTTATTGTACATAATGTTCATTTTATTCTTAGAGTTGTTTATTTATTTTATTCAACAATATGATGATACATAGTGCAGATGTTACGACGCAATCAATATCCATTGTCGATGCAGGATGCTGGTATACATATATTACAATATTTTAATGACAATTCTTCACATGAACTTTATGTGAAGAAATCTTGATACATTCTTCAATGCATAAATCCGTTATAAGATTTGATTTCATAGCGTTTTAAAAAAAATGATTTATTTTAGAGAGTGTCATTTTTTGTTTAAAATTACTTTACCTGTCTTTATCTGTTAATAAGATTAATAAATATTAGTTATCTATTAATAATTTAGGCCGCAGCATGTTTGTGTTAAGAAAGAATGGGCAAAAGAGTCAACATAACATGTATAGCGTAGACTCTGATGAAATATGAACTTATTATGGCATTCCGACTAGGTCCTCTGGATACAGATGATAATGGGTGGCCAGTTAACACGCAGTGGTCCGATGCCTATGAATAATAATAATAACAGCCTATTGATGAACTGTAAAGTTAGAAAAGTACTCAGCCAATGTGAAACGACCCTTAGATATATCTTTATTGAGTAAGCGACTTAACACGACAATATCTACGGGGTCTTGAAGCGCATGTATATGAAAATTGTTACTTATAAATTTTGTGTGCACAGATCGAATGGTACTACTAGTAAAATAGATATTAATATACTTTGGGCTTATGATTATTAGGCTGATGAGAAGTGTACATAAGCATGATGATAAATAAAGTATAGGAGTTCAAAAGAAATTCTTCGTAAAATTGACTTTATACAAAAAACTATAAATTTGACTCTTTTTACTAAATAAATAAAGGGCTAATTTGTGGGATTTATATATCCAATTTATTATTGCCGATCTTCCATGAATATACGTGACATTTACCTACTGATCCCAATATATTACAGTACCCAATATAATAATTACCCCAATATAATACAGTAAGTAGCCTTTAACGTCGTTTAGGGGTGTTGAATTAGAAAGTTATTCACAAACACCGAAGCTTTATCTTAACTCATTTCGTCGGTCAAAACAACTTTTGATTGTAACATTTATATGTACCTACTATATAATATAGAAAAAGGTGAAATGTTAAATATAATTAAATGCTAATAAATACTGTAATTCTGGGTGCAATGAATATTACTTAAGACCACACGTAGACAGATGTAACGTGTAGATACAAGTTATGGTTAAAACGTCTATAAATAAGCTTTCTGTAAGATTTGTGTCGAAATTTTTGAATTCTGAATAATTATGCATCCGTTGTATTCAAAAAAATTATACAATGTCCTGTATTGACGTTTTTAAACTTAATAATTATCTTGCCTTATCGAAAACACTACGCCAATAACGTTAACTATGATTAGGTACTCATTAACTAATACATACAGCAAAAATGTGCAGAGATTCATGAATAGGTAAGCGACTTAAGTGTACCTATGTGGTTTTCCGCTTCATGAGTAGTTTGCTTAGAATATGCACATATAACAACGTTTAATAAATGATTATTGGACGGACAAGTACTTTTCAAGGTAAGAATCCAAAAGTGACACCCACACTTACAACTGCAACAAAAACAACAAATAACTTTTAGCCCTCAATAAATAACGAGGATGCACATGTGCCCTTCAAAATCTTCTACATAGGAGTACATATATTTTAAGGATATATTTATTAAATATAAGGGAATTACAAAGACGGATCGTTAAGCTCTTTCTTAAGCGCCGTGATCTTAGAATGTTGCATTTAACTATTTACTTTAAATGCTAGAAACAGGCACATTATCAATGCATTACCAATAAAACATATTATTGTTATATATTTTCAAGGTACACGCACGATATTTAGCAAAACGCTGACATTTCGCCGCGTCTTCCATCGGACGATTACTCAGAGCTATGTGGTCGTGTGGCATTAACATTACCTACATTTGAACATTAGAGGACATACTTGTATAGGCTCCAATGCACATGACTATACGTCCTTTTCATTATTATGTTGTAGTGTAGGGTATTCAATTTACCACAGCGTAGGACGTGTAATAGGCAAACAGGCATTCGAGAAGGAAAGAAAACCTGCGAACTCTGAACTTTAACATATACTGGCACACTTGCCTAATGCAACGGTGTCGTCTCAGGGCGGGTTCCATGATTATTTACTCATTTTCTAGCTCAATATTCAAGCGTCTTCTACGAGGTTGCTAACATTTTATCTGAACAAAATATCAAAGTAATTTTAGAATTACCTTCTTTGCCTCTAATAAGTATTACGAATTTATTATATTTCAACAATAACTACGACCTTTGTGAGTAGCTTTTCTTGGATATAACTGAATTGTCTGTACATATATTATGTATTTACACTAGTAGATAATTGTATTTCAAGATTTCTTTTCACGTTTAGACAATAGTGTAATATTGGTTATTTATTTGAATTAAAAATATATAAAACTATTTTAAATTCGTTTAATCATAAGATGAAATTATCTCAATCTTGTTTCAAGTTACTCCGGTTTACATTATAAAATCTACAAAGCCAGTACCAAAAAAATAGATCCTCTGATTAATTATTTGCGGCAATTTAATTTAGTTCAAATAGGTATGGGTGACTCAGTTGATATATATTCTCCATAATTTATTTTATAGTCACATCAAAATTTATACAACATTCGTAATAATATAAACTATTATGTAACCCGGACGCCATAAAATTCAAATGAATAACATATCGCCAGCACTAGACACATTGTGTCGATACTTCATTTGTGGAAAAAGATACTTATTAGGAATTAAAAACTGTTTAATTTTCCTCTATAATTTCAGATAAAAAGTGCCTCATAAATCCTTGTTTTTTTTAAATTATACATATTATTTAAGATTCATTTTTATATTTTTATAATGATACCTAAGGTAACCATCCGTTGCAATATTTTAAAATCCTATATGATTTAAACCGCATATTTTATTTATCAGTAATGGAAATCATTACCTACACATAGTTTTATAGATTGGAAGCAAACCTATCTAATTAGCAATAAGATCAATAAATATAATGTTTGGGCCTGCTCATTGCTTCATTAAGGCGAGGTAATGGTGACTCAGATTTTACAAAAACGTTTGAAAG
>DWDX01004269.1:0-11917 GCA_018245675.1 Agara michaeli
CAAAATCAGACCAAGTTATCCATAGCTTTGCATTGATCCTTATCCAAATAAATCATTTCCTAAGCAATACAGTTTCAATACCTATAAATTACCTTTTAGTTCATTCAAATCGGACGTTCCATTCAAAAGATATATTAAAGTTTTAAAACGTCAATAGAAACAAAATTAATTGAAAAATTAACACCGCCGCGCTGCCGCCGTCTCTTAGGAAAGAGAGGTACATCCGACATGATTACTGATACTGCACGTACAGGACAGAATATCATTTTTATTTTGCAGAGGAGGGATTTTTTTATAATTTCTTTACTACAAATATCAACTACATACTAAAGGGGACCAACTTAAATCAAAACTTAAATACCTTGAAACAAATATGCTAACGTTTCTAAATGTCGACTTCGTAAGTATTTCATATAATTATAGGAATATCTGAGTTCTGTAAACTTATACTATGACTTCGGATTCAATTTAATGTTTAGTCTTCAAACATTTTTTGTAAAAACAATTAAGCATTTGAATGTTTCTACGTATTTCACGAAGTTCTGGATTTATTTTAAATCTATTTAATAACAACATTGTAATAATAATTTTTTCGACCCTATTATTGGTCCACAGCTGGACCAGGTCTACACTTATAGTGAGAGGGAATTAGGCCATAGTCTACCACGTTGGATAATATGATATGATTATAAAACAATATTTACAATTTTACAGTAACTTTTGATTATAACAATAAGGAAGAGTATGGGCACATAGGTAAAACATTCGTTACAAAAATTGCACAATGTATGAAATTTCATGTTAAGAACATAAATTATGGTTTGATTTCTATTTCCAGAAACATTATTTAAGGTCATAAACGGGACATTATTTCTCTAGCAGGTACTGAAAAAATTTGGAAGCGTACAAAGAATACGTATAGATACGTATGGGTCATGACATTTTTTAAATATATTTTAACAGCATAGCGCGATCCCAAATAACAAAATAAATAATAAATAATTTCATTACACATGTTAAATATTGTATTAAAGTTTTATTTTGTTAAAAAATGTGCTACATATTAAAACACGTGGTGGATGCCGGTTACAATACTTACCCCAAAACATCTTGGCAATATTTATAATGTGAACGCAGTAGATAGGAAAAATAAATTAATTTTTAGAAATGTGGAGTTATTCCACAGGTTACAAAATCCTTATTTGTGTTGATTTAGAAGAATACAGGTGAAAAGTCCACTACATGAAGTCACAAGGCGGCAAAACAGACGTTCTGTTGCGGCACTTGCAGCGAAGATGGACCGAAAATGCGAAACGTGCGGCACAGATAAAAAATAAATAAATACACATATGGAATGCAAAATTCTAAGTATATAATAATATTTGGCAACATTTAAAGAGTTTTGCAAAATTCTGTTTGCTTGCAAACAATGCAGGCGTCTACGACATTTTTAATGAAAAATATTTAACATATAAAATCTTCTCTATTATTGCGAAAACTATAAATACCTATTTTTTTAAACTTAATATGAATTGTTCGATTATAAATTTTTAATAAGTGACATGTAGAGATGCATCCATACATCGAATGTTTAACAATACCGACCATACGGTATCGATATCAAACTGAGTCTGATACGATGATATCATAATGGAAAAAAATTCAATATCGATATTGTAATATTAAAAAATATATGCGGAAGCATTGGAAATGTTATATTTTGTATTTAGCAGCATTCCTTTTACATCTGTAGTGTTTTGTTTGACTCCTATATTGCTAATAATTCACTCAGTTACTTTGAAAAAACTATCACACATAATTACTTTTTTAGTTATCATTGTTAAAAGTTGTTATAAAAGATATTTGAATTGAATTCAGTCCATGCTGGTCTTTTTGTTATTTGGTTCTTACTTACTTAAATCTAATTTTAATACTTCCTTGTACATTTTTAAAATAGAAGTAATATGACGAAGCACGTCAGGTTTGTAAGGATATAGATATTTGATACTCGATACTTTCTGCCTACGCCATTACGAATCTGGCGAGATATTATTGAAAGATGAATAAGTAATATCGGTTTGCAATTGTCAGTACTATCGATATTTTCAAGCCTTCAATACAAAAATCGGTACTAATATCGAAATGTTAATCTACGGGCAGCACTATATACATTATAATTTTTTTATATTCCTATGTTTCATTTTTCTATGTATTCATAATAATCAGTGCAATAACTTAATTTATTTTATATTTTAATGTTATACTGAATAACATAACCAGACAAATAAATTGAATTTGTCCAAGATAACAAATGATATTATTTTTTATCTGTTGTTTCATTGATGCTAGCAACTCTGACAATTGGAATAAAAACAACAAATTTCTCTGTCTGTGTTGCTTGCTGTTGTCCTCTTTTTTTCCTTTTCTGTTACCTGTCAAGCGAGAGCTACAAAGGTTCCACAATGGTTAATATTTATTTTTATAAAATCTCGCAATATCCTATTAATCATGCATAATTTTTGTTAAAAACTTCGTCTCTGCCATTTGTTTAATCATTGAGTTACCTTCAAAGGCCTTATTTGTCATTTAACGTTTTTATTTCTAGGGTCGTGTCAGGACCAAGACCGTAAAAAAGGCGGCTAAGATTATTATTGAGAAGTACTACACTAGGCTAACTCTGGATTTTGACACTAATAAAAGAATATGCGAGGAAATAGCCATAATTCCCACGAAGCCCCTTCGTAATAAAATTGCTGGGTGAGTAACACTTGATTTATGTGGGTAACCTTATCATTTCTGCTAGTCTGCTACCTTGTTTTTGAAATTGCTATTCTATATAACTAGCTATTGCTTGCGACTTCGTCGCTCCCATGCATTTCCCTTTGAAGGTAGAATTTCGTAAAATGTGTGTTTAGTTCACCTCGACGTATCACTACATTACATATGGTATTATACATATAAACCTTCCTCTTGAATCACTTTATCTATTTAAAAAAAAACGCATCAAAATCCGTTGCGTAGTTTTAAAGATCTAAGCATTCATAGGGACAGACAGCAGAGAGTGACTTTGTTTTATATTATGTAGTAATGATGACAGTGATTATTCAACGGTTGTTATGAAACTGGTGCAAAACATTTTACTTCTGCCGTGGAATATACCTAAATGTGTTATAAATACTACAAAGAATATATGTGTTTATAAAATCTACTTGTGTTATACTTGAATAAATTATTAAATCTCCAAATTATATTTTAACTTTGTAGCAATCAGCAATTACAATATTTAAAATTACAGTAATATGCCTATAATAATATTGTGATGTGTTAAACCTTTGTAATCATTTATATGTGGGTCATGTTATGTGGGTTATGTTGTTTTAAATACGATAGAGTTATTGTAATTCCCAAATATATATAATATGTTTATTTTAAAGAACAATGTCCATTCCACGTCATTAATGACTGCAAATAAGGCATTATTTTGGATCAAAACTTTTCAGATGAAAATGGTTTTTGTGAGTTATCCTTAGGAAACAGAGATATGTAAAAAGTATCATTGGTATATTATATTTAAGTAGATGTTTTAGTTGCTGATTGTTGACATGGGAGAACTTATGTTGAGTCTCATTGCAAACTTTGAATTATTTCATTGATTGCCAAGATCTTTTTTCCTCTGGCTTTTACACTCTTTTGTCCATATTGCACCACAACCGATGTAAACCCTGGGTGTAGGTACTAATTTGGAATTGGATAGCTGTTTGTGAAATTGCATATTAATGTTAGTATAAAATAATTTCAGATTTGCCACACATCTTATGAGGCGTCTTAGGAATTCCCAAGTGCGTGGAATCTCTATTAAACTACAAGAAGAGGAGCGTGAGCGACGAGACAACTATGTCCCGGAGGTGTCTGCTCTGGAACATGATATCATTGAAGTGGATCCTGACACCAAGGACATGTTGAAGATGTTGGATTTCAACAACATCAATGGTCTCCAACTCACACAGCCTGCCACTCAGGGTGGTTATGGAGGAAGGCGTAATTAATATTAAACACTAAATATTGAATAATACTGTTTTTCATTTTTACAAAATAATTGTTGTGTTACAAGGACAATTTATTGTGCAAAGATCTGTTTTACATATGTAATAAGGTCAAATTAAAATAACTGACACTAAACTAGTGAGGAGTCAATAGATTCTGTTAAGACAATTATTCTATTTGTTTATTTTTTATTTGATGAACGACTGGTGAAAATTTCCTCTGCTGAAAACTGGGCAATTACACATAACTCTAAACTAATTCTCATAAATCAAAGATTGTTATTGTATTTATTTTCAATTTTGTTATTTTGTAGCTCATCCTATGTACCATATGATTAATTGCGTCATCACTTAAAAGATAGATTTACGGCGAAATTGAAGTATCGTTGGGAAAAATATTCTATTAAACTCAAAAATAAAAATCTATTGTCAGGATCGTAACAACATATCACATATTTTCGAAAATTCTTTTAACAAAATTTTAAAATACTGACTGATCTCTAAATTGCAATGTCTAGAGTATTCCGTATAAATTGAATTAAAATGTACCATGGTAATCATATCAACTCATTAATTTAAGTGCTTATCACGAAGAGACTTTTGAAAAATAAATCCTTTTCTCCTGATGTATACCAATATATTGGACTCGGCAAATGAGCTCAGACTCTATAGATTTTTAATTACTACTGAACGCGATCAATATCCAGCTTTTCTAGTTACCTATAATGTACATAATACGATAATGTTAAAGATTAACAATAAGGTAGGTATTGAACTTTTATCTTTTATGATTCTGCTCCAACATCTGAACCTCGTCACTAACTGCAATGCTATGCATAATGCTATGGCCTTCATCGAAATAAGCTGACCCAAGTATGCATTTACTAGTACCCATTGAAAGTTCTACCATCCATCTGGCTTTAGAACAGCTCAACTATTTTGATATATCAACAGTTATCTTAAGAAATGTATGAAGTGCAATTCGCTCAGGTGCAGGGCTGGTGTCAACGCTAGATAGACGCCATTTTATTTTATATTATATTATTATTCTGACCGTGGAGGTACCGGACTGGATCTAATCTCAATGGGAGTATTAAGGGTATAGCACCTGGTTTAGATAGTTTATATACGGTACTTATCTTACAAAGCAATTCCTTACCAAAAAAATTGGATTCTATTATAAAATTAGACTATATTAACAGTTCTTATTACACCTTATTTTTTTTGTTAATATTATTATCAGATATATTTTAAAGTATAAAAATACGAAACAGTAATTAATTTACGATAATATACTTATTTTAATTTTAAAATTGTAGTTGATCAATAATTTTTGTTGCGTGTATCCGAACATTCGAATTGTTATGTTTGCTTCATGTTTGCTTGCTCGTTCGCTCACCTATTCAAAGTGTGAAATAGATAAGTCGCTTTCGTCCGTATTCGGAGCCAAGCACTTTATAATAACGCTGCTAAAAATCTTTTTTGATTTTATATGAATTAAAAACTGGTCAGATATAGTTAATAATAGATTATAATTATTATGAATAATGGAATGTACGCATTTGTTAGATAACATCAAGGCGGATAGGGATATCATCGTTGAGGACACCACGATCACAAAGAACTTCAACTGTTCAGGTAATAAAATAAATTTGCTTTACATATTCATGTAGTACATGCACTTGTATTGTGGGTCTGGGTCAGTAAACGTGAAACGCATTTTCAATGGGAGGTTAGTCTGAAAAATCAATACAGCGAACTTAAAATAATCAGCTGTTCAAGAGTTACGGGGGGCGAGGGAGGGGGGTGCGCGGCATGGGTGACCGTGACTGACGTCTTCCGATGCGTTATATTAATTTCAATCACATGTAATTTATAGTGAATCCTAATGCACTTAAACTTAAAATAATGCCGTGATGAACATGTCACGAGAACGCTAATCGTTGCTAGACGAAAGCCACGGCAGCTGACGCCTAACGTAATGATCGCGTCGGCATCAGCGCTACCGACACTCATTTACGGAAAACGGAATCACATGAGTCACTAAAGAAAACATTTATATTAAAGTTGGTATAGATTTGTTTTTGCGTACCTATACTTGGGTTAATCGCTCAATGGAGCGGCGTATTTGAAGTGCTGTATTCCATGCGTTTAATTAATAACATGCAATTAACAGATTACAGGTTCTATGATAATAAAATTGTAAATTAACTCTCCCTACTAAGAAAGAATGTTTTAATTTATCATGTCTATTTCATTATCAGATCCCACCAACAAAATAAATACGTGATTGCGTCTTTAATTCATACGATGTTATTTGATAATGGCTATCAGGATAGTGGAAAATTAAGTAGGTACTATACAGTATACACAGATGCCATAATATCCTTTATAATACAAAATAATATTATTAAGTTATGTGGAACCAAAAATTGTTCAGATATGGCTGTCGGCAGGGGGTTGTACTTCCACCCCTTTATCATGAAATTTTGGTTACCTGTGATTATACATATTAATACAAATATTTATTAAGATCCATGTTTTATTGATGTAGGTTAGATAAATGCCTAATTTTATACTCTTCCTATATGAAAAGTATTATGAATAGTAATTATTTTATATTAGTTAATAGTAGGTAGTACGTACATTTGGACATGCACCTCCTTTAATATAATAGTAATGGAACCCATGTGTACAGATATATCTGTGATTTTGCAAAGTAATCATTTCCTTCTATGTATTAAACTTTTCACTAGGATGTGCTGACCTCAAGCATATCCAAACCCAAACAACAAAATGTTAAGAGCAGTTATCAGAATATAGATAAGTATCTAAGTATATCATTCCAGTATGTAACTTGGCAAATGCTAATTGATTACATACTGATAAAATTTTAGCAGTGATTCTAATTGTCAATGACCATTATGTTTTTTATGTAGTGCTTACATAGCTCATTATTTATGATATTACCGATTGTAAAAGTATAATCATATTTTTATATCCCTTCAATTATCATCTTGTGTGGAATGGATAACCTATATCTCATTATGGGTATAGCTATAACTTGCTTGTGGAAGGAGATTCAAATGATCATAATGTATAAAGATTAATATTTTTTTACGTGAACTTCATTCAGAAAAAGACAAAATTGTAACTCCCTGTTAGTTGATTAGAAATTACATAAATATGAACGCACTAACTGTTACCCACGATTTTGCCCGCGTTGTCAAAATAATTAACTTTTTCATATGTTATTAAGACTGAAATGTCACTTTAACTATATCCATACCAAAAATCAAATCCATTGCCCCATTTTGACTGTTTGAGTAGACAAACACATTAGCTTACATATTTATAAAATTTGTATAGATACATAGAGTACTTTGAAAACCCGTAAATAATGTTCAAAAAGTATTAACTTATGTAATAATGTAAATATTCCATGAGCACTTTTATGGGGGGTCCGGACACGCTGCAGCCTCACCCTCCCCCTTATATATGCCATTTGTATATATATCAATTTCATGTTTATATTGTATAGACTGACACTTTAATAATGACATTGTCACTTAACCAATAAGTTGGTAATGCTTGAGGAGAACCAACATTTCAATTGTTTTTAAATCCAAGTGAATATTCTATGAATAATGAACATAAGAACATGGTATTTGAAAGTGTCTATTTATTTTTTATTTCAACACAGAATGTGCAGTAGGGGAACAGAACTGGCTGTGCCTGCAATGTGGGGTCGTAGGCTGCGGCCGGTACATGAATGGCCATGCAAAACGACATGCGGAAATATTTGACCATCAATTGTGTATGAGTTGTGATGTCTATTCTGTCTACTGGTAAGTCATTATTTTAAACTAATCAAGTACTTATTTGAATATTTCACTTTTCTTTCCATTTTATAAATGGCGAAAAAATATAATTAAAGCCATCATTATTGAATTATTGCTTTTGAACGTCAGGCATTCATATCAGGAAATATCATACCACCATATTTACCTTCGCACTGGTGGTGCTATCAGCAGTTAAAGTTGAAACTTGAAAAAGACCGTAATAATTATGTAAGTTAAGCTAATGTAAGTTCTGAATGTATTCAATTATAATTTTCCAGTTACAAATGTGATGACTACATTTCAAATGATGTAGAAGATGAAACAATAGGTAAAATAAGACAAAGTATTATGCAAATTAGAGAACAGGATAACAATGGCTACACAATCAACAACGTGGAGCCAAGTGAAGATCTCAGCAAAGATACAGATGCAGAAGGCAGTGAAGGTCATGATAGCCCTATGTCCAATACCTCCCCGCTACATGACAAGCCTGCATTATCACTGGAACTTGTGCCTGTTGAGAATGGTGAAGAGATTGGTGCAGAAGATGTCACACCATGTAGTTCTTTTAGTGATTTACCGAATGCATTTACAGATATGTCTGAGTCAAATGATACTAAACCATCCAAAATCTCTAAGGTGAGAAATTTCTATATAAATATTTTTATATTATTAATAACAACTTTCTTCAACGCAATTTGCACATTTGTGGTTGTAATTGACTATTGCATGCTTTACAAATAAACAATTTGTTGTTGAATACAATGTTTTCTTCATTTTGTATTGCAGTCAGTCGATGAACCTGTACGCAGTTTGAGGCTTCGGTCACGCAAACGTTCGCATTCAGACGACAGCTGTTCAGCGGAGAACGTTCCTCAACCAACGAAAATTAAAGAGAAGAAAGTATCACCTTGCAATGGAAAAAGTCAACGGGACAAGAAAATTGTAGGGTTAAAAAATTTAGGGAACACGTGCTTTATGAATGCAGTGTTGCAAAGCTTAAATAATATACAGGAGTTCAGTTGCTATTTCAGTCAGTTACCGTCATTGGAAATGAAAACCAATGGAAGGAAAGTTTATCATTCCAGGAGTTACACCAGACAGGATATGCATGATGTCGTTATGGCTGAGGAACTTAGAAAGGTAATTAATGAGCTAAGTTCTTTTAATTTTGTTATATATCGTCAAAACAAACTAATCAGACATTTTTATAGTTATTAAACACATTCAGTAATGTCACACAGTTTTTGCAATTACAAACTTAATTCTAATGTCTTGTTTATTAACATTTTGCACTTACCAATAAGGTAGCTACTTCAGTTTTAGATTCATATGTTGAGAACAATTATTATGCACAAGTATAATATGTAAGCATAGTATCAGATGCGGTCAGCCCTCGCTAGGATTGAGGTTTTGACACATTTTCAAACTTAAATCTAAATCTTTAGCTCCAATATGCCTAACATTCTTAAAGGTGAAGTCATATATTGTGTATATATGAAATGCACGTAAGTCTCCATTAAATCCAATTGGTTTCAGGTACTTATCAATTTGAATACGGGCGGGTGTGGCTCGAAAGGGGCCATTTCGCCCGAATGTCTGTTCCTGGTCATATGGAAAGTGGTGCCGCGGTTTCGGGGCTACCAGCAACAGGACGCGCATGAGTTTCTGCGTTACATGCTCGACAGGTACGTGTCATGTATGAAAATCTTAGAATAGTCCTTCTGCTACAAAAAAAAACTGAATATTTAGCCTTGTTTCTTTGTAAGATCAATATTAGTGTGTACGTGGGTAGATTGTTGTTTTCTGTCATGAATGTCATAATGGCTACCAAGTAAAGTTAATACACACGTTATTCTTTCGCTACGTTGTTTTTATGAACCTATTAGTATGTCATTACCGCCACACCTCGGCTCTTGCATTAAACCCAACATTGACTTACTATCAACAGTAGTAGGACATATCGACTGCTATGAATATTCGTATCAAATTGGAGTACAGAGTGCATCTAACTTATTCAAATTGTTGCAGATTACACACTGAACTTTTACAGTTGCTACCGCCGGAGCGCGCGGAGAGTAGTTTCGTACCACGTGCTCCTTCAGCTTCTATCGTCACAGCTGTGTTTGGCGGTACCTTGCAAAGCGAGGTTGGTACAGCGATTAGTATACTGCATCTTTAGTATACTGTATCTTTAGTATACTGTATCTTTAGTATACTGTATCTTTAGTATACTGTATCTTTAGTATACTGTATCTTCAGTATACTGTATTTTTCGTATTATTTAGTTATTATACGTTTTAACACTCATTGAACATTATCTTTATTGATGTACTTTTTTTAATATCTGTTATCGTTAGTGACATTTTAGACATAGATAAAGCCACAAATACACATTTTGGTTTTAAAGCAAGAGTGCCAAGTTTAATGTAAAGCGAGTGTTAAAAACTAATTTAAGAAGAGAGAGAGAGAGAGAGAAATAAAAATTGAATTTAGAATAGATTCGTATTTAAAATTACAGTCGGTTGCGGCTGTCTACATTTCTTGTCAGAGAAGACGTAAGGAGTACCACCTTCAAATTTGACAATTATCTTTATAATCCATATATTGTTAAGAGTATTCGTGTATATATTAAACGAATAGTAGACGTAATCGAGAGGTGAAGTGTACGATATAGCGTGCGGCGGCGCAGGTGCGGTGCCTGGCGTGCGGCGCGCAGAGCCGCAAGCTGGACCCCTTCCTGGACCTGTCGCTGGAGCTGCCCGACACTCCGCGCCACGACGAGCCCGTGGCGCTGCACGACTGCCTCGCCAGCTTCGTGCAGGTCTCGTCCGGACATATCGTTCACACTTGTCGCTAAACACATTATATTCGCGCGTCGGCCACGGAAGATATCTTTGCTGTTAACTTCGGCGTGTAACAAATTTGCCTGCTAACATTTACTTGTAAAATCGAAACGCTTTGTAATCGCGAAGCTGTATTGGCTCTCCGTTTGCCATAGTACAGTAGATACATAATAATGAATTCGTCCTCTTGTAAAATATAGAGTTACATTTTTAACATTACAGGTGGAAGAACTAGCTGACACAGAACGCTACTTCTGTAGCACCTGTAAATGTAAACAGAAGTCCACAAAACAGTTTTGGATACGGAGATTGCCCAATGTTTTATGTTTGCATCTGAAAAGGTTCCGATGGCATAATTATTTTAGGTAAGTTTATCATTGAATTTAAAATGGAAATCGATATAAAAACATTGATGACACAGTGGCTATTGGTTTGACCGAAATTTCATGATACCTGTATGTCCATGTTTGTCTTTGTTTAAAATAATACTAATTCAGAACTTTCTAATATTACCGCTTCTCGATGTACATATATAACGAAACTATTACAACTTATGTACGTCAGTCGCATCAAGGAAATCTTTCTGTTTTATTGTTTCTTCAATAAATGCAAGTCTTTTAAGTGTGCGTGTTTATGTGACACAGAACTAAAGTGGACACCAACATATCGTTCCCGCTGAGCTCGTTGGACATGTCGCGCTTCGTGCTGTCCAACGTGCCCGACACGCGGCGCTCCGGCCTCGGGAACAACTTGTACGACTTGGCGGCCGTCATCGTCCACCACGGATCCGGGTCGGTGCTGTGACCACCATCTTACACACAATTGTAGTAAACAATAAATTCGTTGACGCTGAATCATCACTTTGTGCGCACCGTAATATTGCTTTATCTTCTAATGTGTATCATACTGTATTCTCGTTTTCCACTGTGTCGTACGCGAGCGGTCACGCATCTCAACGGTCTTCGTGAATTATTTTCAGGGCCGGCTCCGGCCACTACACGGCGTTCGCGATCAACGAGGAGCAGTGGTTCCACTTCAACGACCAGACCGTGCGCGCCGCCGACTCGAGCGCCGTGGCCACGTGCAAGCCCTACATCCTATTCTACATCCGCCGCGAGCCCACCTTGCCCGCCGCCTCGTGACGGCCCGGCCGCGCCCCCCGCCCCTCGCGCCGCCCCGCCGCCCT
>DWDX01004270.1:0-11917 GCA_018245675.1 Agara michaeli
GACAAATTACACACACATGTAAGATTTTAAAATAAATACAAAACCGTGACTCTGGTACCCAGCATTGCACATATGCATTGCACAGACCGGGGGTTTACATCGGCTTTGGTGCTATGTAGACCAAGAGGAAAAAAGCCGGAGGAAAATAACCTCTGGGCACTCTTTAAGTATGTATAACAAGCGCATTTAGTCAATTAGTTAGGAATACTTTGAACTAAGTGTAATATCTCGTGCAGAAGACAAACACATAAAAAGCTGTGGTGGTGGCAAGCTTCAGCCGAGTTTAGAATTGACTTAGTTTTTCTTATACAAAATATTCTCTTTTTTGTTACAGGTAAGTTATACGATGAAGGAAAGCATACATGACAGCGTCGGAGGGTGGTAATGCTGGTGCGAAGTGTTAGAGCGGGTAAGGAATATACATAGATTGTATGAAGCACCACGTCGATAGAATATTCGAGGCTATTCAAGATGTAAGGAAAGAATGTAGAATAGTGCAGGAATAAACTTATACTGATAATGTAAACTTAAGTTTATTTATTAAGAAATCCGATGTTTGTGTAGTTATTATGTTACAGTTTGCTTAGTAAAGTAGGGCGCAGCGCATTTTGGCACCGCAGTGATAGGGATTTGTTTTCTTTTTGTATTACCTTAACTAAGTACGTATTAGCAATGCCGAAAATATACGCCCATTCCAATAATAAAAGTAGGTAAGTAATTTATAATCTGTTCATATATTTGTTGCCATTTGTTTGGTATCTATGTATGACGACAATGGAATCTAGATCTTATAATGCATTCGACGTTTTCTGAACCGAACGAGTCAGCGCCGCAGTAAATGATTGCACGTAGAGAGAAATGCCAATTAACCCATTCCTAATTTACAATAGAAAACATTTTCATTTTTGTCAAAATGCGTTGCTATATTGTCTATAGAGTAGCGGTATTGATCGATATTTATACATAAATTAGTGTACAATGTTAATGGAAAAGGTAAGAAAGACAAATATATTTTATTAATCAGTAGAATTTATGTTACATTTTACGGCATCATACCTACCTCTATATTACGTATGCAAATAGATTCGCTATTAAACCGATTCGTGACTTAAAATGAGCAGTAAAATGTCGCTGTTACGGGCGATCGTTCGAGGAACATAGGATTAATGTCAAATTTTATTATTTCAGACCGAGTGACGTTTAAACCACAGAGTAAGTCATTGGTTTGGTGAAGAATAATCATTAGAAATGTCAGCTTACATACGCTAGTTACAAATTTAGAACTAATGCTTAGCCTCAGTAGAGATTTACGGCTTACTAGGCTTGATAAACAAAAAAATATCTCCACAGATTAAAAAGTTAGCAAGCGGCACAGATTAAAATGGATATTCTTTTCGCTTGGTGTTTAAAAAAATTTCATAAGACTGTGCTTATATTATAAATGTAAGAATTTTAATATCAAAACTTAATTAAAATTTATAAGAAGATACACTTAAGTGAACTAAGTACCTAACTGTTTTGTTATTAAAGTGCCGCCATTTTTTTTTTACATAAGAATTAAAATATTTACTTGTAATACATGTAATATGTAAATTCCCGTGTAATTCCAATTTATATCAGTCTATGTACATCTCTCTTCATAAGAGTACTATTTTCATAGTCACTATAAGAAACGTGCTTTTGAAAAATTATGATATTTTAATTATCTGTTATACTGCATATAAAACTTGTTTATGGCAATGTACAAAAGACGTCATTTGTTAATATATTCTTATTTTATACATTATGTGTAAGTATAGCATTAAAACATATACATGTTATGTTTATTATTTAAGAAGACTATTGAAAAGATCCTTAGGCAATATAAAATGTATATCTAGATGTAATAGGCTTCTGGAGCGTTATCATACATTTTATGGTTGAGGCTAGAGTATATCTATATTATACGTATATACACGATTATTAGTACGCTACGCTTCTTGTGTATTAAGTCTGTTTTAGATTTGACTTAGTCCTAACATCGTCGCTTGTAGTTCAATATATAACAAGGGAGGTATTTTAGCAAATAATAAATTAACAGACGCTTAAAGTGTGTAGATTAATAAGTTTGAGGTAATTTACAACAAGCGGGCTATGGAAACAAAGTTTAATTCGGTTACCGGAACGAAAACTAATATTAAATCGCCTAGTTATTGGAGGTCTGTGAGTCGTGTCTGTCACGGCAACAATCAGAAAACCCGAAATAGGTTCTCAAGTCATTTGTTTTACAAGTGATACTTAGTATTTAAATGGGTGAGTAAATAAATGATGCGTTGTAGTACATATGTACTTCACATTCTTACGTTAACATGGTATAATATTTTGTAAGTGCATAGTTTTAATTTTAATTCTCACAAGACATGCCCTATTTTAATTTTTGTATTAGCAACGATATTTTAGCAACAAAAAAAAATAATGTGACAAATATTATTCACATTGTTATACCATTACGGCAGGTCCCTAAAAGGGTAGACAGAAGCTAAGGAGTGCCAAATATCTATCCTTACAGATTCAACCATTTTTTTACATGCTTCATCACTTTTTATAAACAAACATGACATAAAGATAACTTCCTTACGTATCCATATCTATGCTGATACTGTACAATTCATGGAATGTCTGCTTGAAAACACGATCTGATTGATGTGTGTCAATAATACAAACAACATCTTTGATTTTTTCATTACATATTCGCTCTAATATTTGATTTGACAGTTGATGACAGTTGAAACGGGCGGTTTGATAGTTTTGGTTCATACTTGCTTGATTAAATATTCTAAGTAGCAAACCAAAGTGGGTGGTATATTTGTGCCAGTTATCTGCTTAAACATAATTGTATATAACATTTTATGTTACCGATATTGTAAATAAATTTAATTCATTCATTCTAAATTAAAAAGATTTCAGTAAAATATTTGCTTTTCTGAACGAAAACAGAACAATTAGCTGTGCTGATTTTGTATTCCAAACTTGAACGTATAATGAATGCAGAGCAAACGAAGTATCAACTTTCCTTCTCCACCCCTTTATTATCGAGCCGCAAATACTATATATCATCATTAAAAGAGTTTTGGCCTCGCAACGTGAATAGTATGCGAAGTCGGCTTATAACTTCTTATAATAAGCGAGTTTGAAAGTTGCGCCTGTTTACGATTCGGTAGTAGGAGACGGGGCGTCGAGCACGTAATTAAGTGTATCATATTTAAACCATTGCGTTATTCGTGTGGATTGTGTAATGGATGCATAAAGAATATATTCGACATGGCCTGTCCACTGCCGAGCCTCTAGGATATAATATTAATTGGTCAAGAATAATTCAGGCTATCTTACACGACTAATATTGTGATATTGCATTAATACTAACCCTGAATAATTTGGTTGTGATGGGCTTTTGTCTTCATTAACTTCAATGTGCAAATTGAAATTGATATTGTTTTATTCATTTTAAGGTACATGCATATCCCGGTACATACATAACCGGGTACGTACATAACCGGGTACATACATACACGGGTAGCGATATATCCGTATACAGCCAAATCCGGGTACATACATATCGGTGTACATACATATGATTCTATCTAGCAATCATTCGGAACTTTAGTTGCCACACAATTTGAAAACCAAGTTTTTTATCTTCCAAGTTGTGATTTCAGCAGAGGTAAATCACAGTGTCGCCGTGTAACTCTACCCCACTAACAATTCAGTCACGTAACGGTATTTCACACGACCCGCTGCCGAGTAATTGCTGGTATTAAGTTCTTTAATGCAAACAGTGTTCAAAGTTCAAAAGAAATTTACCGCCGAACAGTTTTACAGAAGTTTGGGCCCTGCATCGGCTAGTCAAGGTTTATTTTTGACTAACAACACTGTCAAGTTGAGATTGAACAAAAGACAAAGCGTAGATTAAGCTACAGTGGCGAAAATTCCTTGAATTTTAAACATGGTCAGATTTAGAACGGGATTCAGTGTTTCAGAAGATTTATCTGTTTGTTACATTTGGATTTTCCAATCGAAAACATGCTATTACGAATATAATATTCTGAAAATGCGTTATAGGAAACTAAATCTTATTTACTGGAATTATGTTTTATTTCTCAATGTAGATATTGAATTATCGTGTTTATTGTTGCAAGTACAAGCTGGCTGTGACATTTACCGTGCTAACATTGCAAGAATGTCGGAGGCTCTGGCGGCGAGCCAACGTCCGATTCAAACGGAGCTGTCAAAAGTGGCTGCACTTCTTAGAACCGACATTGGTGTGAAGCAGAAGTTTTTCCTTCTCAATTCTTTGGTGTTAATGACCGCTCTTGAATTCTGTGACTTTTACGTATGTACGTGACTTAAATTACGTAGACTTTGAGCTTTTCACGTATGTAATTAATACACTTTTTTCTTTTAAAACCAATTTATAAAACAGCAGTTTTGTAACATGAATACTGGTAAAGCGCTACTACTGATCTCGTAACAAATGAAGAAGATATTTAAAATAATTTTAGTTATACATTATACAGTTTATCTGCTTTAGAGACAATGTTAAATGTGTTGTCTCTAAACATTAAAATTCTAACAAAGGTATTCATCAATACATCAGGAAATCTGGCCTTAAAATACGAGTGCTCTTACTAGGATTGACCCTAATTATACTTCTACTCTTAAATGCTATGTTCGAATGGATTGTATTAAAAACAATACTAGCATTGGTGCTTAGTAATAAACAAAGGTGCAGTGACGATCTTAAATTCTATGACCTTTGTTTTCACACGAACGCAATGACTCTTCGCGCTTTCTTAATGCACGTACATATACGGATTCCTTTTAGATATTTATTTGCGCTAAACACCTCGTAAAAGTAACTCAATTTTGAACAATCGTCAAAATAATAAGTCAGTGCAACACAATAAACTTCA
This sequence comes from Agara michaeli, assembly GCA_018245675.1. Taxonomy (NCBI): domain Eukaryota; kingdom Metazoa; phylum Arthropoda; class Insecta; order Lepidoptera; family Hesperiidae; genus Agara; species Agara michaeli. The sequence continues at coordinate 4,950 of DWDX01004270.1, forward strand.
CAAAGTTTTTCAATACAAAATAATATTAATATTATAAAAGTTGCGTAATCTTTCAGGTACAACGTACATAAAAGAAGTACGAAAAATGTACGTTATATATACAGTAGTCAATAACAAATCAAATCGGGTGAAAACAAACATTTTTTGTGAGAATGGTCTACGATACCTTTTCACATGCGAAATGTATCTCTAACTATTTAAATAAATGGCAGATGTGCTTCACTACGAGTCGGGGAAATATTTAGCAACGTAGTTTACAAAGGATGTCCACGTAGCCGCCAGGAAATTCAGCGGCGTCTCGCGTAAACATCGTATTCCGAGCGGAACATACGTCCAATCTCGATCCGGAACTGAATACTAAGTGGGCGTTGCGAGCTAAACGTGGCTCACCTACCCGCATATGTGGACGTTGAAAAACAAAGCACTCTTAAATACGGGTCCATAATGTTTCCCTGATTGTGATAACTTCGGAGCGAGGAAGACCAGGTCAAAAGTAAGAAGTTTGCGACTGCACTCGATAAAAATCCTTCGTCTCTACCTATCGCTATGGGAAATAAACGTGGGTATGATTCCTTGTAGAACCACTATAACACGGAACTATATAAATCGTGTACATAAACACGTAACTAATATATGGTAAAATAATGGCACATTATATTCTGATATTGTATTCTGATACTGATTTAATAAAATATTGGACTCAATATAACTTTCCCGTGGTACGACGAAACGTGATTGGGTTTCTTAAATTTTCGAGGAAATCATAAAAGAAAATGTACAAAGTATTTATTGATTACATATTTATTGTAAATTGTCGTTAACGGTTCATGTATTAACAAAATCCGTGACACACGCGCAAAACGGATTCTGATAACACGGCACCGATATCTGTGTTATAGAGGGAGCCACTGCACTTTATTCCCCTCTCGTTGTAGTTAGCATAAAATATCTGTCGCAATATAATTGCGTGCGAAAGCTTATGCCGACGAGAGTAATGGATGGTTCGCGATGCTAATTTTTTCACAATCAATCACCGTTGCACTCACTAAAAGCACTCTACCATAATACACAGCCTTTCCCGGCTATCTGAAATAGCTACCAGCTTAGTACATACAATTAATTTCTTGGAAAAATTACATACGAATAAAAAAATTATTGTCATACCCAACAGGCGTTATTTCAGACTGGCCTGTTCTTCTAGTGGTTAGAAACCCTGACTCATAACCGTAGGTCGTGGGTTTGTTTTCCATCCAAGACAAACATTTGTTTGTTGACCACATTGGTTTGTTCTGTGTGCTATAAATATAATCTGTTTATACAAGTTGTCTGGTCACCAGAGGCTCTCCCTAGATTAGGATCAGATGACTGAAGGTGTCCCAAAATTATTATATCATCGTATAATGTTCAACGAAACATTGTCCAGAGCCAATCTTGTGTTATAAAGTCTATAGCGCTTTCACATGCTATTTAGCTATAAACCTCGCTGCATTGTCTTGGGAACGGTTACAAAGGAACCTGACCTAGCATTGGAGCTAACTCGCTCGACGTTTTATTACTCATGGGAACGTCATGGATCCTAGTTCAAACGGTCACATACAATTACCTGGAACGATACTGATCCGAAATTTCAACGGATTATTACCGTCACACAGATCTTCTTTGATCCAATATAACATAACATAACATAACATAACATAACATAACATAACATAACATAACATAACATAACATAACGTAACGTAACGTAACGTAACGTAACGTAACGTAACGTAACATAACATAACAACATTAGAACAACATAATATTATAACATGGATACAATTAGATACTTAAAACGCTATTCATCCACAGTTATACGAGACGCTTGTAATTTTCTAGAATGGTATTCATCCAAAATTATAAAAGGTGCCTAATACGATTAGGTTGTCAGAACGCTATTGATCTAAAAGTTAGTATGGTTACATTTAGATACAGATATATTTAATGTTGAAATGTTTACAGTTACCTGAACCACCATTGATCCAAAATTATAAAAGCTTACAATTACGTAAACACGGGGGTGACTCGGATTACTGCGAAAAAGCCAACCTAATTTGTTTTTTGTGCCAGTGAAGCCTGTCAAAAACTACGGACTTTTAAACAATGCTCAAAGAGACGCTTCAGTCAAACGTTTACAGTGCCATATTTGTTGACAAAAACAATTCTGAATTTCAAATGCTTTATGTGTTCTGATCTGTTGACTAAGTCTCAAAGTCCATGAACATATACATTAAGTACATATAAAAAAAACTCAGACCTCGCATCGTATTGGCGTTTGGTATAACACATGTCCATAAGTAACGGTAACCACTTGCCAAGTGGGCGGTCTGCGTGTTTGCTAAATATTTTTTTCTTTTATTTTGTTATGTTAGGAGAGCAGCGCACGAGCTGACAGTACCTGGCAGTATATGTAGTGAAATAAATTGTCTGGATAAATCGCCAGACTGCTTACATAGAAGACGAACGTGAGTTGTAAGCTTAAGTAAATGTATGTACATAAGCACAGAAGGTTTTTGAACTTACCCCTCAAGGTTAGCTCGTGTCTTTTCAACATTAAATACATTAAAGGAAGCTGGAAGATTGCTTACGTCAAATATTTAAAAAGAAATCTCTTACATGCTCACCGTGTAACGACGTCAAGGCGAAAGAAAATTAAACACATTTCTCGTATGTCGAATTTCTGAAGGTAACATTTATTACTGGTAAAGAAATATCGGGTTAATGTCAGCCGCTCGCAAAAATTGGACTAATAAGTGTGCCTGAAACGAAATCGTCTTTATGTTACGTGAAATAAGCGATCGATGACGTTAGATTTCGCGGAAACGTGATTTTCCTTCAAACTTTTCTTAAGGAAAATAACCTTCATATATTCGTATTGGCTGACACACGAAAGTATTGGGAATATAATGAAATTCTATTTGACGTTTGTAATTGGACGAAAGATTACATTGTTCAATTTGGTGATGATATTCTATTAGATTGAAACACGTTAAAGTTTGTCTCGCTGGTCAACTGTAAATCGGCCTCATCTGAAGAACATTGCAGCAAACTGACAGGGATATAAGTTACTTGAGTCCTCACGCTGTTTCCATCATCGTTACAGAGAAAGATATTTCATTTAAAAACGCTAATAACTTTGTAAGCTTAGAACTGCGAATACAATCTTTAAGCCTTCCGGAGTAGGCTGCACACTAATTCACAAAGATATAACTGTTAGATATATTTTATATATGCAAATGCGATGTCAATTCAACGGATCTAAGAAACATGCTTACGACATGCTAAACTTTCCGAAGGCAGACAGCTATGTGGCAGCCACGAGTTTAAAGTGGGGCAGATAATACGGAACTAGTAGAGTTTATGTCATGTTAGAGGATCGCAAAGCTGTAGGACAGTCTTGTGTTCAGTGTTGAAAAATAAATGGGATTTGGAATGCAGTTACACATTGTTAAAACCTTTTAAACACGCAAGCAATTATTGAAGAAACGTATTCGTAATTGTAAAGTCTGATTATTATAATTAGTGTAAGCACAGCAGCCAATTAGGTACCAGATGTTACTAGATATGTTAGGCATTAAATTAAAATGTTATTATTGATGGACATTGGGAGGGACATTAGTATTTTTTAAGTTTATTAATCGACAAATATGGTAGACGATGTACTTATACGAATATTACAACGACACTAGGTTTGCAGCAGTGAAAGATTCGCTGCTGTTATAAATTCTATGACTTGTTAAATTAGAACAAAAGAGATATAGATATACAATTTTATTCATTGACGACTCGAATTCGAGGCACAACACAAACACAATACAAAAACTCCACCGATGTGTCAAATAATGTAAAACAAACGTATTCATTGTCGATATCTAACTGCGCATTGCCAAACCGCTTGCCAAATTACATAACAAATTTAACTATTGGCATTTAAAACGCAAACATTTTGTTTATATCGGTAACTTTAAATTACACAACTGAAATTGAGTTTTGAAGTGTCAATTTTGAAATTTTATTGTAAATATGAATCCTTTTTATAAATATATATCTTATTTACGCTATCTATTCAAATCCAAGATGGCGGGCGCCCCAAGATGGCGTACCAAATATTTTTTATGCGTTCCGATGATATGGATATCAAATGAAAGAAATTGCTGAGAAGAATACGAAAAATAAAATGATGCCACTTTAAATCCAGTATGGTGGACTAAAAGATTGTTTTAAATTCTTTTTCACCATGAATTTGTCTGCTTTTAGAGGAGAAGGCTTTATCAATTTAAATTGGTATGTTTGTAGAGGCCTCGCCAGAAGCGACAATCAAGATTGATGGGAGCGTCATTTGTGGCACCGAGAATATTGATTGCCCTTCTTATCATCAGTTGCCCTAGAATTCACCGTGACCTTTTTTTCTCCCTCACATGGTAATAATCTGTTGTCATTAGTCAAATATTGCGTTGGCTTTTATCTAAAACATTAAGTATCTATTTATCATTACGATTACGTTATGCTGAAACTGGTATCTTAAGTCTATGTGACAACTGACATAATAATCGATATTGAGAGAAGATAGGTGTATTAAGTAATGGCTACGTGGTCGAGTGATTAGAGACCCTGACTGCGAAACCGGAGGTCGTGGGTTCGATTCCCAGCCAGGGCAAACATTTGTGCGATGAGCACATTTGATTGTTCTGTGTCTGGTCGTAATAAAAATATCTATATGAGTATCATGTCGTATGTATATACGAGTATGTATGTTTATCAGCAATCCGGTTACCATAACACAGTCATTCAATTGCCTAATTGGGAATCAGACGGCCATGTTTGGAATTGTCCCCGGTTATTATTATTATTAGCGATAAGCCCAATAGTTTCGATTCAATCTTCCCCGGTGGGAACTAGGTTCAAATCGAGGCACGCACCCCTCAGTTTACAAATTTAGGTGCCTTTTATAAACGATTCACATATATCAATAACAGGGAAGGAAAACATTGTGAGAGAGCCTGCATATCTTGAAGTTTTCCATAATTCATTCTGAAGTGTAGTGATAATAATGGAAAACTGTGGAAAATCGGCGGAGACCAATCCGCACTTGGCCAATGTGGCCATTATGGCTTTTAACCTTCTACCTAACCTAACCTAACCTGATTGAAAAAAAGTCTATGAATATTAACCATCGTCATCCAATATACATTTGAGAATCTATCATACATGAAAAAATCGCGTTCTTACTAAAGAAATCTTAAAGAATCAAATCTTAAACAATCACATCTACACGTTATCATAGCTGATTGTCTAAGAAATAGTATGTAGTGGTATTTTATATTACCACTTGTAAACAAAACACTCACAAATATTGTTACTCGTAACTTGATGGCTTCTGACTAGCGACAGACTAAGACACATCAAATATCGATTGTCGTCCTTATCAGCGACGTGACCTAAATTTCTCACCTTGACATCTCAACACATATTACAAGTGCGTCGCGATGACATATTGCGATGTTCGTGTATCCTTGCGCCAGTCCCCGTAACTTCGAGGATAATAGAAGATGTTCTTTATGTAATAGACGTATGGAAATGATTACCTAAGCTGTGTTTTTTATGAAGAAACTAGAAAACCGTCCGTGGACCTGAGTAACTACTAACCATTAATAGTACATTGAAGATAAGATTTTAACGTGAATCAATCCGATTAGTAATAGGTGTTAAAAACAATATTAATCTATTAATTTTCCTTGGTAACAGAAATACGGAAATTATATTTGTATCTACATACCAAATATTATTAAATTCTTTTTGGATTATCTGGCAAATACTTTACTTTCTCTGAATGTTCTCAGTTGAAACATCTCCTGTCTCACCCTATCTTTTATACAAATACCAGTGATTTTCAGGGCGAATCACTTCAGATTTGAATGAAGCCACATTCGACGTAACGTAAGCCTGTAATTTTTGTTATGTAATACCACACCGACTCAAAGGTGTTGAATCTTTATGTAGCTATATATAAGTCGCAGAACACATTTTGGACATTTTTTGAACACCTTTAGACACAATGGTTATGTAGGTTGATAGAAGATCATTCTTATTATTCTTATTTATAAAATATCCTTGTGATCTTATGTACACGATATGCCATCATTAGACTATAGTATATACAACGCTACAGTACTCGAATAAATATAAAATCATTAATGAATGATTCACAAATTAATTATTAACCTTCCCGACCCTCTAATCCTTTTTGGTGTCTATGAGGTCGGTGTTCTAACGCATTAATTATTAATCTACGCAATTAACTTCACACGAAAACCCATTCAACGGTTATTGTAGCGGTGATTGCGTTGATATTGGTCGTATAAATTATTGTATTTGAAGGGCTCGTGAGATTTTAACGTCTCATATCAGTCCTAATAAAAAATACATGTTCTGATAACTCAAAATTGGAGTTACGCATTTCTATAACATTTATACCTTATAATTGACTATTATACATTTGACATTTCTTCACTCTATTTATACCTAAATAATAACAAGCAGTTTGTTATACTGTTATGTGTATTTTTCTATAGTTGTAGCAAACGATGTCGCGTCTAGTCCGTCACAGGTGCGATCCTGTTGAAGTGACTAAATAAATATACATATCATATTTGTATACAGTTGTGCTTATGATGTCTTTCAGCGTGGAACTCTAGGTTACAACGAACTTCTATTCAAAGAGAAAAATAGTCGAAAGGCTACGAAAACACCACTCCTCGCGCGCACTATTAACATGTAAACATATTTATATGAACTACAAACTGTAAAGTTAAGCCAAGTATTTCCATGCTTCGATGGTCATACTGAACTGTCGGTCTCAGTTTTTATCGGTAGATAACAATCGTTAAACCACACCGGCACCATTCAAAAGTAAGACAACAACAAGTACT
>DWDX01004271.1:0-11912 GCA_018245675.1 Agara michaeli
TACTTCTATTATCACTAGATAATATAAAACAAAGTCGCTTTCTCAGTCCCTATGTATGCTTAAATCTTTAAAACTACGCAACGGATTTTGATGCGGTTTTTTTATAATGGATAGAGTGATTGAAGAGGAAGGTTTATATGTATAATAATATATACGCGGGACGAAGTCGCGGGCAAAAGCTAGTAATACAATATAGCGATCCGCACCGGTGCCATTATGATTTTAAAAAATTGCGTGAATTAGGTTGACTAAACTTTTTGTAGATAAAAATGTGTTCTATAAAGCCGTATACATTATTTTGTTCTTTCATCAATATGTTTAGCTGCGCACGCGATGTAAGGAATTTTATAGGTACATATTTTACTCTTTAAGAGTTTATAGGGATCTGTACAGTCTTTAAAACAAATTGGCTGAGTACCTAGTTTCGAAGATTACTTCCTACATATATTACCTCTGTATATAATATTAGTGTAGCTATACGATTATACACAGTTACGAAAATCCTTTCGATTTTCATTCATAATTACTCAATTCAACTTGCTTATTAGTTTTTCAATTTTACAAATTGGTGTTTGGTAAGGGTTATTATGTCCTGTTTTATCTTATGTAACGTAAACAAAACAATATTTTGATTTAAATCTAAATGTCAGAGTGCCGAGCTGTTTTATACTTTGCCTCCGTCACAATTCCTTCATATTACCGTTTTCTAAAGAGTGAAGGTACATTCGCAACAATGATTAGGTAGGTATATGGAAGCTTTAACACCCAGCAACGTTGGGACCGTAAAACGAACTTTCCATTCCTTTCCATGATTCAATAGATTTCTTAAAAAGAAGTGATAAATAAAAGCAGGTTTGTGAAAAGCGCCGCAAGTTACAAATTTTCAGTCTGTCTTATGACGAATGTTACTGGCGAAATTATTTGAAGGTTATATCTTCAAGTCATACATTCACTTAATATAAATGTGTGTTTTAGCAACTTTAGTAATAAGAAACGTAGTTGCGTGCTTATCAACATTTTTTGAGAGAAACAGTAATTAATTAATTATAATTAGCAATGCGTAAATATTTACAAAACAATATAAATATTGAATCAGAATATATAGAATCAGCGTTTTTATTATATTACATGAGTACTTGAGAACGTTGGTGGCGCCTCCGATGTTGCAAATATCCTTAAGCATTGGTCGATGATAGTTTGTCGATTTATGAAATAAAAAAAAAAAACGCTTACTTTTCACCGTTTGGAAACTCGTTCCTTTCAACTTTTATTTTAACTAATAATTATCTGTGAAACAAAACCGTACACGGAAAAGATGGCGTTGAATTTTTATTATCGAATTTTAAGATGGCGTCGATTTCTTTGGGAGAGGGGTGAATATTTAAATATGGAACACGTCACAAAGGTCTTATAGGCGTTGTATACATTTTTTTACATTCTAAGCTTAACACGTAGTAGTAGTTTGCTCAACGAACCGGTGCGGTCTGTTGCCGGTTATTTAAGAGGCAAGGTCGGAGACAGGTTTGCACCGACTGGCATACGTACGAGCGGTCTAAATTATGCAAATTGCGTACATTTTTGACATTTCATGGTTTTAAAATATCACAATTCGAATGTTGTTTTTTTTGGGAAAAGCAAATGAGTTCAACCAAACGCACGTGTAGGTTAAATTTGACAGTTTTTTTAAATCATTCTTGATTTTACGCGTTACTTGTTTTGATAAATAATGTATTGCTAAAAATATCTCAAAACATTGGTCTAAATTACTAATTGGTTATAAGGTTAACTTATGTATAAGGCACACAAGTCGTTAGTTATTCCCCACGTCATCAACACAATGTTATGAGATAAGGTCTTCTTAATATTTTAATCGACATAAGATACAATTTTTGGATTTAGTTTTTGTCATTTATTTTATCTAAATTATATATGTAGTTATATTGTCTCCAATAAATTTCGTTACACCTTGCTTGAGCAGCGTTAAAATTATCATTACGGTTTTAAAATGAATTTTACACCACCGAGAATTATTTTATATGCTTCATACTTTGGACGTGTTTTACAAGAAACTGGCTACTTTTCCTTGAACACACACTAATTATTAATAAGATCTAGTTAATTACTGGACGGAAATAGGACACCATATCGTTCAGAAAGTGATTTAGCGAGGATCGCGTCTAATTTCTAAATAAATTCACTAATTGCCTTTTTACGATCGCTATTTAGAACGGGCATATCAGATAATGTGCACTTCGTATGCTATTTACATTTTATGAGAACGTATTTAGAAAATCGAAAATTGTACAAGCAATGTCACATGTGTGTTTTGGTACGTTTTGCTGCTGAAACAATCGAATAAAATTAGACAACAACAACAACAACATACCGTCACGACAGGTCCCTAACGGGGTTGGCAGAAAGCACTCAGTGCCAAATATCTCTGTCCTTGCAAACCTGACGCGCTTCGTCTACATTCATCATGCTCTAAATTAGACATTTTGAAAAAATGTGTCGAGGTTGAACATGTTGCAATATTCGCATAATTTGATGCTAGGCTTGTTACAAGATGTGTTTCGTATGTAATCATAACAAAAACATTTGATTCGGAAACTTCTTTAGTTTAGAAATTAAAATAAGCCTAATTGCAATGATATCAATTGGGAATATTTAATTCTTACGTAATCAAAATAAAATGTCCTAAGTGACAGTGACAAATAACAGTATACAATTAGAGCTTTATGGATTTGAATAACAGTTTGATTCATCGCTATTTATTGGTTATATTTTACCATAATTAAAGCGGAACCTATAGTATGGACACTTAATGTATTATGTACATAATACAGATAAGTATTTCCCCTCTAAATACCAAAACATTTCAATATTGTAAGCGACTGCGAATTTTAAACCGGGAAATATTACGCTTGTGCATTCAGGCGATTATAACGCCGATTCTGTTCTACCTAGTTCATATAAAAACGTAGCCAATAATGAACGTGCATAAGCGGTCAATTATTCAACGTGCACACTGATTGCTTGCATAATACAGAAAATGTTAAAATATAATTTATACATAAACATGAATAATGTTGTACTTATGTTATGTCACGTATGCACATAATATGTATTACTAGGTTTTACCCGCGACTTCGTCCCGCGCATATGTTATTATACCTATTAACTTTCCTCGCGAATCACTCTATCCATTAAAAAAACCGCATCAAAATCCGTTGTGTAGTTTCAAAGATCTAAGCATCCATAGGGACGTAGGGACAGCGGAAAGCGACTTTGTTTTATACTATGTAGTGATGTTAAGTTTGCTTCATTTAGATGTTCCTATCCCATGTGAGATTACAGGTTCCCTCATATAGGATAAACAATCCCTTTATATTCGTGTACCTATTGGGTCTGTTTTCGTGTCTGTTGTCAAATGTACGTTGATGCAATTAAAAAAATTAAAAGGTAAATATGTAACTAATTTTCAATAAATTCTTATATTCTACGATAGTTCAAGCAGGATCAGTTATCTCATGTTTAGTTCTGAAAATGTCTTATTAGAATAGGAATAGGAGCGTGTAGTTCAAACAAAACAGTTCTGACTGAACGTATGAAGGAATTTATAAACAATTTATGACGCTACCATTCCATTGGCGTTTCCACTATTTTATCTTTAGATTCTATGTTAGTAATGCAATGTTGAGGTTAACTTTTTACATTGGAGTGGTGAGAGACCACAGTTTTGTTAGAAACCACGCCATTGCCATTTTCCAATTGTGGAATAGCCAGGCTTTCATTCATTCTCCTATATCCAGATTTCATTGCGATAATAGTTAACAATCGCTAACAAGATGAGCACAATACGATTCTCATATATAAACGTAAGGCAACAGGAAGAGTCCATTTAAAAAAACCTATTTCAGGTTAGTTACTATATAATTTTGTTATCATGTTAAACAATATAAACCAGAGTAATTCAATGTAAAACAAAAATATAAAAGTTTCCTTAAAATAACGAATGAGCATAAAATTATGTGTACAGTTCAATACCGCTTATCAGTATGACCAATGCTTTATAATAGTTACAAGTCAATCAGCCATTCAAGGTATTGCAATTAGTACGTTCGCCGGCATGTGACACATAAAACTGATTGCTTACTGTTGATGGAATTAATTGTCAATACTTCGGTGATTTTATCGGTTTAACGTATAATATATGAAACCGACGGCTTTGTCTCGCTGACATTAACGTAAATACATACTTACTATTATATTGAATCATTTGCGTATTAGAAAAAACAACTGTACAGATTTTTTAAATACACAATAAATAAGGGCCTTGCTAGATAAAATATTGATAAAACAAAACAACTATTACCTGTAGATCGATATTAAGCAACACTGAATATATGTCATTTCGAATCATGAATCACTGGCGAACACATCAACAATATCACTGTAACGCACTGGGAAAACGATACGAATTACATGTTTTTTTGTAATAATAAATACGTTCAGTGGGGATCGTAAGGCGATCCGGCGCTGTTGCGAGCGTTTTGAGCAAATCTACTGTAAAGAAAGATCGGGCGCCCACGCATTTGTGAGCTATTACTAGAACTCGATGTCGCCGGCCCTGCGGGCAAGGTTGCCTGGAAAGTGCAAAAAAAATATTCACATTATTTTAACTGATGAATGTCTGTTTCGGATTCTCGCCTTGCAATAGTATAGGTAACGGGAATAATGTAATACCAATTTTGTAAATAATACTAACAACTCGCTGCAATTTCTTTTGAAAAACTTTTCAGTCAGTCAATTTAAAAAATATGTAGGTAAGTAAACGAAATAGAATTATTTTTTATGTCAATAAACTTGTAAAAATGTTAAAATTTCCAAGGAAATGCACATCCGTACGTATCTCGTTATCACAGACGTGAACATAAAAAGTGATAACCTGTAAGTCGTACCAAATTTTAAAAAAATACTGAGATATTATATAGTAAAGTGTGTCACGGATATAGACCCTGGTGACATTACAAATTACAGTCAAAGTATTGTGACGTAGGAATATATTAGACGTAATTACTATGTAGCAGGACAATTTTATTTGTTGCGTAGGTACGCAAGAAATAGCATTCATCATACATATAAATCATCTTTCTTTCAATCCATACATCTAAAAATGGAACTTTATCGCGAACCTACATTTGAGTTTTGCAGTACAGGAGCATAAACTTAAATCGTAAACGAACTACATTTGATTAAAAACCATTTCACGCGCAACGCATCGTAAAAAAGTTATGTAATAAATATGGTACATTATGTATAATATAGTTTAGTAAGTAAGTAATATTAAAGGTTAAAAGTGAAAGAGATATAGAACAAGCAACGTCCTGCTTATTTAGGTGCAGTGCGCTGAAGGACCGTGATTTATGAAATTCAAATTAGTTGTCTTTATCTGCCGACCAAGTTCTTGAATAATTTGAAATCACTCACCGATTCAGCGAAGAGCTAAACTAAATAAAAACAATACAATGTTTACACTAGCATTGAGGCGCAGAAAACTTTTAATGTTCCGTCTCGGCTTCGAATTGCTAATAAAAAAAGGATATTGTGTTGTCATAAATATTTTCATCCGAAGCATAATTTAAATTTCACAAAACGATTGGAAAAAAAATAAGAAAATCGTAATACGCGAAAGTATACATTTACAAAATAAGGTTCACTGTAAATCGAGTTTTGAACGACTCCGTAAAGTTTATGTATGGTTTATAACATAAAAGTTGATGTCGTAATTTTTAATGAACAAAATGTGATTATTTTTTCTATCGTCACGAGACATAGTTTTATTTTTAATCAACAGATCCAGTCCCGACTTTCGTTGCACAGTCAATGTAAGTGGTACCTATTTAACAATCGGGCTGTCAACGGATGTATTCAGACATAATGTGAGTGTAATTTGTGATGAAGTAACCTCATGTATCTAGTTTTTAGCGGTCCGTAACAAAGCAAATGTTCTGCGTAAGGACCGTCATCTGATGTAATAGTTTGTTCATTATTGGGACGAGCCGCGAAAGTTGTTCGGCAGGTCTACTCGCTGTGACCGATGCACGGCGCCGCTATGGTTGTCACTTGCTGGTGTTTGCTATTCGATTTATGACCAAGCTAAGTTGCGTACAAAAATCTTACTAGAATTCTACGTTATTATTATGCGATTAATGAAAGTTATACGACGAAGACAATTGTTTTTAGCGAATGTCTATAGGAATTGAGATAATCGTTACAAAGTTGCAAATAATGTAATATTACGAAGAACATGTTTAGGATCTATTTCATTGATAAAATGCTACAACTTTGATTATACTTTGTTTACGTGTATACAGAAAGACATTGTAAATAATGTTATTGAAAAAGAACTGTGTTGTACAATAATTGAATTATTTATTTATAATTGTAATGTATTGAACTACGTCCGTTTTATTATCTTAGCGATTTCGTTATGAAATGAAGTTATGTCACAGATAAAAACAATTGGTTTGCATTTTTGTTATATTTTTTTATGGCAACCCTGATTTACCCGCGCCTCATGAAGTTGATTGGCCACTGTGTCATCGGAGCAAGGCGAACTGAGTGGGAATAATCGCTTACCGACATTACAGTTGCTAAGAATTTCTGCTTTATTGATCACCTGTTATTATGAATATTTCACTCGACTGTACCAAAATGAGTTTGATATTTACTCTTCCGTTACCCGCGTGTATGCGTTACAATATCAATAACGTAACATTTATTACGTAATGGTTCATCTCTTACAAGGTCCTTGCGTTACAAAACTATATGTAACAACAAGCACCGTTACCGTGTAACGATTAAATAGCAAGCCAATACCTTTGTATGCAAGTCAAATTTATGAGTATTGATTATATTAATTATTATTTGTTTTTATAGGTTAGACACTGGCTGATGGGGGTGTCAAGAGAAAAAAGCACGACTGTAACCCTACAGCGTCATGGTACAATAATAATAATTTATATTAAAAAATAAAAAAAAGATAAAAATATTATCATTTGTTATTCCAAATAGTTACAAAATCTTATTAATAAAAATTCCCGTTCTTTTTACAAAAGTAAAGTTTGATTTTGTTTTATAGCTATTTAGATTATGTACAGTAAGAAAATAATTGTCATGTCTATTCCCTCAAAGATCACGGCCACTGCAATGATTGCTAAACGGCAGTTGCGTCTCGAGGGCTCGGATCCGTCATCCGCCCCTCTCCTCCCCTCCCGTTCATTACGACGGTGCGCGTAATTGTCGCTCGACCTCACCCACTGACCATTGTGATATTTCATTAATGCACTGGGCTGCAATTTTGAATAATCAAATATACCTGCTTTTTTAAGTTCGGCTTCCCACTGACGATCTGCTCAGGTGGTCTGAGGTACAAATCCTTGCAAACATCTCTGACGTTTGAAAGCATTGTCTATAACGGTGGAGAAATTATAGCCTTTAGTAAAAAACTGAAATATTGGCAAAACAAACAGAAACATTGATTTTATTATATTAGTGTAGATAATATTTTGGGACAATTTCACACGCGACCATCTCGTGATAAATTAAGCAGAGCTTGAGTTGTTATAACCAGATAGCTGATGAACTACCGATATACCTAAATAACAAAAAGAACAACTTCAAGTGGTGATTAAACCTTTATAACCATTTCTGCGGTATAGCCAGTACTAACGGCCAGTTTACCTCGGCTTAAGACACGTGCCTTTTGTTGTGATAACATTTTTTTGTACAGTTTTGTAATACTGGGTATTATTATGTCTCAACTGGCGCTGCGTTGGCACTACGCAATGATGCCATTTCTCGAACTATCGATCCGCGTAACTGATTTAAGAGAACTCTACGGTCCGTAACCCTCAATTAAGATTTATTCTTTTTATTGTAACTTTTTATAATCAAAACTTTTATACATATATACAATCATTGATAAAATATAATAACAAACACAATACAAGTACATAGAGTTTGATTTGTAAGATAATTTGCTGTAAAGAAAATTATTTCAGAGTTCGCAAAAATCTTTGAAATTAAAATTTTTATGTGGAATCAATCATGAAAATGATCAACTATTATATTTTGTAACATTTCCTAGACTTACTTTTATTACGTTGCAATAGACAACAAATATAGATAATAGATGTGCACGCTATCGATTAACTTGTTGATATGACCTTAAAATGCTCTACATTTAAAAAAAAAAACAAGGATCTTCGCTGTAATTGTCATGATACGTCGTAAATACAGATAGTATGTCGTCATCGTAACAAATTACCCGTAATTGTTAGTGCAATAATCGTGATGCTAACATTTCAAGTTTATACATATAAGAACTATCACTGTGTGTATAAAACGGCTACGAAAATATTATAGAATTGACAAGTTCAATTGATTTACATATCGATACCGGTCTGTGAAATCAAGTTCTGGCCTCTGTTAATCGCCTATAAACAAATTGGTAGTGATAACTAATATAAAATTTCTTAATAAACATTGATAAACATAATAGATACAAACAATTGATGAAATCTAATATTAAATAATACACAATTGTATAGTTACATTCCTTAGATTACAATAAATAAACTGCATTAATGCCCGAAATTAAGAAGTATGGTTTTACAAGGTGGGTAAATACTATGTATAACATTTTGAAAGTACATTTATTTTGTATCGCATTTAGAATCTTTGGTATGACTCTTGTATGTATTTCAGCCTACGGTAATTTTCTAAGATATTTTTCGAAATGAAATAACGGTTATTTTATTACTGAAGAGAGCGATGAATGTAGACGAGGCGCGTCAGATTTGCAAGGACAGAGTTGTTTGGCACTCGGTGCTTTCTGCCTACCCCGTTAGGGACCTGGCGTGACGGTATGTTGTTGTTGTTATATCATACTTTTTTATAATCATACTCTCAATACAAGAAGAATAATTGTATTTAAATCTTAAAGCAATATTACAATATACATGGCTACTACTATTTCTGGTGTTTATTTTTGGAAATTATCGATTGCTTTATGTTTTGGTATTCTTCTTGTTTCACCTACTTATTTATTCATTTATCTGTGTAGAGCTTCTTTGCTGGATTTAAGTTCCCTAGTCAGAGCATAGTGTAACACTAGCCCCTAGTGTAGCGCCATCTTCCTCAGTGCAGCAACCTGTAGGAAGGCGGCCAGTGCACCTTTGACGAATGCGGTCGCGTTTTTAAAAACACTGCCTGCCTGTCTTTAATTGCGGTAAACCTTGTTGTTTGCTGCGTCATATTATTATGTAAATATTTTTTTACTGCGCTTGTGATAAGTTATTAACCAACATAGATTTATTTGTCTGGAAATGAAAATAAATGGATATAACAAATTAGATTATTTTAAAGGATAATAAAACATCTTAAGAATGTTAAATGCCATGTCACTAGTAATAATTGCTCTAATAACAAAAATTAAATATTTTCAATCGCCTGCTTCCTTTTACTTCTCAATTCAAAATGGCGGACCATTGACTGCTTAACTATACAGTTAGTTTTATTTTATTTAAAATTTTCGTTAAAAAATGCACTTGTAACAGAACTTTCACATCTACGTGCACGCAGTAGACCAAACGGTTCGAATGTCACGCGACATGATTTTACGCGGTAAGCCGGTCAAGGAATTTTAAATTTATACCGCAAATGCTCAAAGCACCCCATTTACTGTAAGAAGCCTTATGTAATCTGTGAAAACTAATATCGACTCGAATCAACATGTAACTTTTTCTTTAATACCGTAATATTCTATTCGATTTTTGAATTTAATAAGTATTCCAAATTTAAAATGTAAAAACTAGAAAGATCTAAAAAGTGATATATTCTTGAAGAATCCTTAAAAAACATATCTGAATAGTATTATTATGTATCATTAAATGAAATTATTATTGTTGTACAGATTTCCCTTTCCGTCTTATGTCGCCTAGATCAATTAGTGGAGCTGCGATGTGCGCAAAAATATACCACAAAATATATTTCATTTCGTACTATTTTCTTCCCTAGGCCTATTGGCAATCCTTAGTCTTTGCCTACCTCTATGGAAAATAGAAGTGAAAATTATATATGTATAATTCTCTTCCCCTTGAATCTTGCTTTGAAAGGGTAATATATTTCGTGACCACAATACATAAAACACAGAGCGTAACAGGAAAGACGTCGTTAAAAACATCGGGTTTAACCTCAAGAAAAACGAAAATTATTAATATTAAAATATAAGAACACGTAAATTTTATACTGAAATCGATTTCGTATGCGATAAACATAAATTTATACATTTTATCGTAATAAATAGCTACGCCGAATGGCGGCCACGAGTCGGCGCAAGGAGCCCTGGTCGCAGTACACCAGATTGGAGAACAATTCAGTGAGAAGCTGCTGGAATGACGGGACGGGCTGCTGGCTGCTACTTATTGACGGGATGTTTTAAATGAGGCAACGATAAATAAGGCAGTGATTGCCTTACATAGGCTTCTTTAAGGATTTAAGGTACATACAAATCTCATCGGTAATAGTAAAGCTCTTGTAAAGTATTGCTAAAGTCAATGAATGCAAAAATCCTATGATTTCACCTCTGTTCACGATAAGCGTAGAGACATGGCAACATTTTGACCCAGTTACATCAATCGTGCTCAGAATGGAAATCCTTTGCATACAAATTTTCCCCCGCGCGGAAAACGTCATAGTGTTTGCTATCAAATAAGATTACAATTGAAGATCATGTATCAATAATCTTATCAATACATTTCACGTGGTGTATGTACGATACATTGCCTTAAATATCAAGATAAGTGGAAACGCGAAAGACAATTTATTCACGAAGAAAGCCGTACCAATTTGGGCCAAGGTTTTTGGTCAGATAACGGTAGATACAAAAGAATTATGTTATTACAGAAACAAGTGCTGGTCGATAATTGGTCTAAATAATTCAGCAACTCGATGCAATTGTCTTACAACGTGAGTGTAAGAGCTGAAACGATGAAATTTCTTCTTATATCTACCTATTATTATTAAAAACGAAATCTGCCAACTTGAGTACCTACAAAACAATACAGATTAATAAGATCTCCCGCTGAGAGAAACCTGTGCCAACACTGTCAATAAGTTCTCCTAAGTATCTGTCAACATTATTATGTATAAACTTCAGGGAGCTGGTTTTGTCATTGTGTTGTCTTTGTGGACATTTTGCGCAACGAGAGGCGTAAATCAGTTTGGGATAGTTTTTAAATCATAATACGTCATACGGAAAGCCATTTCATATTTTGGCCGGCTGCAACTCTTTTACCTCCCGCTACCAAGCACCGATCTCATCTGCAACTGCTGCTGGGTGAGTCCCATTCTACTTCAATGGGAATTGGTAGGGTTTTGGCTTTGTTCGCTGTGAGAACCACGCAAGCATCCTAAAAGCGTAAGCAACGAAGAGCGCAATTGTCATTGACGTAATATTTTTCTCTGATCTTCCATACAATGATTGACGTTGGTGGAACAAACGTCTGATCGTCGGGCAATTAAAAGGCGACGTCCATGGCGCAATTGAAGTACCATATTGCGTCAGCATCGCATGAGACAGATACCACAGGTCACACTGCTCGCTGCTCAGCTGCCCGATTAGCATATGTTTATCTAAATGTCATATTTATTCTGCTGTTTTGTTCCCGAGACCTTGATTTTTGAAGGGCTAATCGAATTAATCTGAATGTCTAATGAACTAAGAAATGCTATGATTAATATAACCCTGTTATTACGTAATTTAATGTAGACGAAGCGCGTCAGGTTTGCAGGGACAGAGATATTTGGCACTCGGTGCTTTCTGCCTACCCCGTTAGGGACCTGGC
>DWDX01004272.1:0-11911 GCA_018245675.1 Agara michaeli
CGTCAAGACAGTAGACAACAAGTTATTGGTAAGCTACTGTCGTTAGTCAGACGCTAAATTGAAAATAATAATAATTATGACCAAGAAAGAACATTTACCTACCAGTTACAGTGGTAACTATAAATATGTATAATTTCCAGTTCCATTAAATGTTTGATAAAATATACAAGCACCGCTTGTTTGTCAGTTGGCTCAATGTTCACTTTAACTGAAGCCAGTACAGTTTGTAAAACACTGAATCGGTAAATAGTAAGAATTTTGGCATTGAATACGAGTGAAAATTTTTAGCACAGGCAATGTGCCAGTAACATTAGCTTTTTTTAGGCATTTTGGCATTTTATCCTGTTGTAAGATCGGTCGTGTAACGGGTATTGTAATTTAATGTTAATAGAGAATACACTAATCGGATCGGATATCAATTTCAGGTGCACGCAAAACATGAGGAGAAATCTGACACAAAGTCTGTATACAGAGAGTACAACAGGGAGTTCTTGTTGCCCAAGGGCACAAACCCCGAGGCTATCAAGTCGTCGCTGTCGCGGGACGGCGTGCTGACGGTGGAGGCGCCGCTGCCGCAACTGGCCATCACCGACAGGAACATCCCTATCCAGAAGCACTGAGTACGTCCTCACTGTAGCGGTCCACTTCGGCAGCAGCTATTCCATACTACTGTTAATAATTTATTGTAATTTCCACATTATTTTAAGGAATACGGGAGGTGCCCTCAGATATTTATTTTGAATCTTAATCGTAAAGAATCTCAATGTTTATTATATTAACACGTAATTATGATGTGATCGACTTCGGTTGATTTTGGAAGGATTCCAATGATGTATCCCGCATTAGAACGTGGGCACAGTTGCGTCCTGCACTGTTTATGTTGCTTTAGACAATGCTTTCACCGTATTGTTAGAAATCCGAGCATGTTCGTGATGCATTTTCGTTACACTTTACTATTCCAAACGCAAGCTATTATTGCACTGACATGAAATTTAAAAAGTATAAAATTTACAAAGCAATAAAAAGTTGATTTTTTAATATGGATGCAATAAAAGATTAATGTTCGGTGAAACAAGTGTAATTTATTATTGGCAACAAATGCAATTATAAAACATAGTAACTGAATATACATATAACGACTATTGGAGAGTCTTTCTAACGCGCACTTGCAAAATCTATTAACATTATTCACATAAAGAGCAATAACAAGCATGATATTACAATTAAATACTATGTAAACAGCTTTTAAATTGATACACATTTATATTTTAGTACAAACAGTTGTTATGAAAGTTGTAGATGTCAATAAAAAGTAAATAATTTATGTAGTTTCATTGTGATATACCTTTAATACGATCACGTTTAAATATACAAGTGGGTTAGTATAGACTGGAGCTTGCGAGCATGTAATTCGAGTACGGATGAGTGTCAAAACGACTTCCACCCTCCCCCCCACACCCCACCCGGACGCTGCGGACCGGACGCGTCACTACACTGGATATACAGTTTTCATCAGAAATACGTGCGCCTTTACATTCATATTTGAACCACAGATATAGCTTTGTGCATACGAGATAGTTGTATGTTGCAAACCACGTGGTCAGCAATCAAACACACGTCTTCATACTATAAGTACCTATTGCAAAGGAAAAGATAAAAAATGTAATTTCACCAAAAATTACATGCCAACAGCACGTAACAAAACATCTTTAAATACTGCAGCAAATTCAAAGGTATTTTATTGTATCATTTTGTCGGTACATTACGTGCATTTGAAAGTGAATCTCAAAGCAGTACATTTGTTTAGGATTGAACTTACAGACCGTGTATGCTTACATTAAAATTGCGTTAATCTACTGGAAAAATCCATTTCAATTGTAAAAGCACATTGTATAAAAATCATTATACAATATATAAACAAAATCAATTATAAATTAATTGCATACTTTATTGTTCTACGCAGTATTTGTATCGGGACTACTAATGACCTACAGATATATGTACGTAAAAAAAATGGTTTGTTGTCATTTTCATGTTGTTTAATATTTAATTAAATCGAAACTTATCAGCAATAATAATGAAATCAATAAAAGGTATATTTAATAAACGAAGCATTTGTCCTCATGTTATCTGAGAGGTTATCTTTGTTAATATTTTCAGACGTAAAAGTAATTCGCCGATTGTGTGTACCGCTGTGTTTAATGCACAATGCATAATTTGCCTTTTGGTCACTGTACATATTAAGGAAAACCGAATGGTACTGCATTGATATATTGTATCGCACTCTGTATCACTAATGATTTGTGACCGCGAATTGTAATAGCAAATTATAAGTAATAGTCGCAACAAATAACCGACAGCCAGAATAAATGACGACGGTTTGCAATTAATTTCTAAGGAACCCTAATTATCTCTCCAACGCATTAGCATCATTGCCAAACGGACTGATCTCTGGATGTGTATACTCGTATGTGACAAGGTCAAATCATATGTTAACAAATATGTCACGGGCCGTTTCTGTCTCTTGCGAGTTATAATAATTAATCACGGCAACTGATTTCATTTCATTAAGTTAATTAACTTTGTAATGTTTTCTATCGAAATAACATAGTATTATCTACACCTCGAATTAGTTAAGAACAATTATATAAACATCAGGGAATTCGCTTAATAAAACGAATTAATATCTCATAACGCTACTCTATAAGCAAAGAAATATTAACAACTTGATCAAGTATTATTGCAAGTTGCAGTTATATGAAACTTTTTATAATTAGAAAATTATTTTGCTCTAATAAAATTACAAGCAACTCAATTTTTGTATTGTTATGGCTAAGCAGCAGAAGAATACAATTATTTTAAACATTATATATTTAGTGATTCCATTTTTTGGCTACTCGCTAAACGGATAATCTAAGTTTATTAGACAAAGAGAAAAGCTAAAGCTACGACATACATTCCAACTACAACATCGAGTGATTAACAACTGCTAGACGATTTTGTACGTGTGTCACAAGTGTGTATACGGATGATTGACGCCGCGCCGCGCACCGCTACACGGCACTTGGCGCCGCGCCGCGCCGCACCGAGCCAAGCAACAACTATCTACCCAACACTCATATATTTTAATACATCAACATTTAGATAAAATATGATGTCATTTCAGTACTGAATATAGGTAAACGGCGAGCCTTACAATATATATGAATGAGATCGTCGATTACATGTCAATCCTACTCTTAACAAGGTCATAATTAGAATCTAAACGCCTATTATAATATAAAGTCGAACAAAGATGGGGTAGAACTGTTTTGTGCCAGAAACGTGTGCAGATGTAACTAATATTTTTGTCATTATCTTGTATCTCGAGATAAAACACATGACTAGAATATACTACTATATATATTTTGTCTTTTCTTGTATTAACGCTAGTTAAAATAAAAGCTTGGATGACAGACGTACAGATAATATGTATATTAATGACTATATTGTATAATACAATTTTCATCTTGACTTGCATTGTGGTGTGGTTGTAAGATGCGAAATGGTGTAAATGCAAATTTGATAAACAACATCCATCTATTTAACCTATTTTCAACAAGAATAACATTTAAAAGTACGATTATACTTGAATGTAACAACATTTAACGAATTCACTAACATTTATGTATTTTTAAAACTACATTTTTTTTTGTTTTTAATATTTTTTAATGACACCGAGATTAAACATTTTACCTTAATCTGAAAAAAAATTTACAAATCAATATAATTTCAATCTTTATACTTTGCATTTCTTTTAATTCTGCAGGTATCAAACAGTCATAACAAATATCACTTTTTTACAAGTACCATAAAAATGGAACAACATATTTTCTAGCATTAACACAAATTCAATCAATCACCGTATGGAGTCGACATTCCAATAGGCAAGGCCATATGTTCATACTGCCATACTTTCGACACTGTCTTGGATAATGAAGCCAAATTTATTACTATTGTTCTTTGGCTTGCACTTAATGCAGAATCCTTGACTATCGAGTATTTTCATCGTTACACTGAAAATTAGAATTGCAGTCGAATCGGATAAAGCTTTTGCTGTAATTCTTGGAATCTCGTTTTATTTGTACTGTGTCAAGTGATAAATATTGCATCACAATAACCTGCATTGCCATCTTACCATTAAATGAGATCGTAAATAAACACTTATGTATAACAAAATTGAAACACAGTCAAAGCTCCTTTTTCACGGTTCCGGTATTCGGATTTTCAATATCAATGAGTCAATAAATTGCATCCACTTCATATTTTCACTCGACTGCATCTGCGAGATATTCGGGCACTAGGTGACGTTCAATTAGTTCGTTGCTCATTTTAAAACCGCCTTTCGGGGTTCCAACGAGATCCACATCACATCCACAGATCGCCTGCAGTCTGCTGCATGATGCATACAAATGACCGTACCGTATTCGCGGCATACTCATCCAAAGTCTTACACGTGAATAAGAAGAGTCGTTGTAGGTATCGAACAAAGATACAAGTCAGCTCTGAGTAGACTCAACAATTCGACATTATTACAAAAATTATGGCAAATAAACTAAATACAAAAATGCAAACTTAATTAATCAACGTAACCTTACTTCGTGAGACTAGAAACACACCGGACCACACCACAATATACGAGGTAAACTAGACCGAACGTCGTGACTCCGACCGCAGACGCCTGCAACGACGACTTGAACGGTCCCGGCTCTTCAAAAATCTGCACGGGCTGGGGACTGTTATCGCGTATCTGTAAATTGTAAGTAATCACCGGTCAAACAATCCAAAACAGTATAGCCCCTATTATCTAAAGACAAAGACGAAGACGTGTATTTGCGCAAATATGGGTACATTAAAAAGATTTCACAGAATTATTAGATCAAACCATATTTTGCCTTTTACGGCGTACAAATTTAACATTCTATGGTCTATGTATACTCAGTACACTTTTAAACTGTAGATGCCTTTATGACTTGAAAGGTCTGAGTTAAGGGTTCCAACGGGTCTCCAACGAGTGTTAGTGAGTCTTTTAAATGAAATACTACTTTTATACAATGTGTACACAAATGGCGAACATTTCAATTCGCAGGAGTAGCTATGCGTATCTCGAAATACTATGAATACTGTACTGACCACTTTTACTAATTAGATCAATACACCGACAATCCCCTTCCTACAATCCTATTCCCAATGAAACTACTCAATAGCGTTATTAACAACTAATTCTGCTTCGAATTGGCTACAGTGTTTTCTTCCACTACCGGGCACGGACAGACTATGTAACCCACCCTTTTCCCCCTCCACTCTCCCAATTTAATAATGTTCGAGAATGTGTGCCAGCGCGTGTGTCATCCATGCGAGAGTGGCACGCTCTCTGCGTCTTTTCAATTTACAGATAACTTGCAATTTGCAGACACATGACGGCAACAAGCGCTTCAATTGACCAGAGTAATATTAACAGTGATAATTGTATACCTGACGGTACTATGGTTGCGTTCCGCTTGTAATTTATTCATATAAAATAAAATATACAATCTCATTGAAAACTTACAGTTTGAATGCGTCGATTCATATCATCGACCTCCTTTCTTATTTTATTGATGTTCGCAAGCATGTTGTTCACGGTCTCGCCAATCTGCTTTATGATTGAATCGTCCGGCGGTTCAAACTTAACGTGTCTGCGATACCGGTTCGCCTCACGCGCTGCATATTGGAGGCTGGCTTCCAAAATGTACATTTGCATGACGCTGGTGCCTACGCTTTCGAGACACTCCAATAAGCTGGAACGACAATAGGTGAAGTCACAAATGTGAACATTTAGCGTTTTTAGAAATTGCGATTTTGCTGGATCTGATTTTCCACACATAGGAATGTAGCAATTTCGTTGCTAACATTTGCTTTTACATAGTTTATTGTATCTACAGTCGATACCTGGAAATGTTTCTTGTTTGTCTTTGATATACATATACTTAATATTTGAATTTTACATTATTAAAGCTATTTTTTTTCATTACTTCCGTGACAAAACAAAATCGGTTCTATTTTACACAATTTCAATACAGTGGAATCAACAAATTCTTTGGTATAAGAAATTAATATATGTAATTAATAAAAAACAATAAATAATTATTAAAACATAAAATATACATTATAAAAATTGTTAGTAAAAAAATTTGGGATCGATAACAACAACAATAGTGGCTACAGGTTTCCTTGGTTATAATAGGTACTGTTTAATTTACCCAAATCGCTCCATCTGACTAGCATATAATCCAGACACAGATTTCAAGTTCCAATTCCTGGTATGGAAGGCTCTCAACCCTTTCTTTAGCCTTTGCCTTTCAAACTGCAACTCTATGCCCAATTTCATCATATCCCTTTCTTCCAAGAGCAGAAACGTTCTCAAATCCAATCCAGCCCTCAAAATATTAGGCCGTAAATGATCACAATTCATGGCATAGAGCAAGTTTACAATTTCATCTTTGTACAGTTGTCTGAGAAAAGAAAATTTATATTCAACTCTGATGTTCCAGTGGTTATGCTTTGAGTGAAAATGTTGAATTTTTAATCATATTTAACCACTATTGATTATTATTTTCATTATTAGCTCAGTAATACATAAACCAGAGATAATCAAACTTAAACATGCACAATATTATACTAATATATATTTTTTGTATTTAATATTGTATGTATATTGTAACCATACTTGTGATTTGTTCTCAATCCAGGATAGTATTCCAGCCAATAGTCAGGGTCTGCATTGACATATGCAATGTCCTGAACATTTCTCATGGTGAAATATTTCCCAAGAGTATTGATCATGTCCTTATTGTCATGGGACTCTGCAATGTCCAGTAAGGTTCTGTTAATTCGATCCACCTCAGTTATCCTCGCTCCTAGTTCTATGAGACGATCCAATACTTGGGTTTGCTTACAGTGGACTGCCCAGAAAATAGCCTGTAACATAGCGTACATTTTCAATCAATCATTTGGTAATAAATAATATAGAAAGATTAAAATAAGAAACCCATATGCCACATATCCTTACCGTCCATCCTTGTCGGTCACGCATTTCAATGTTACCATTGTTTT
Source organism: Agara michaeli (assembly GCA_018245675.1). Taxonomy (NCBI): domain Eukaryota; kingdom Metazoa; phylum Arthropoda; class Insecta; order Lepidoptera; family Hesperiidae; genus Agara; species Agara michaeli. The sequence continues at coordinate 7,135 of DWDX01004272.1, forward strand.
CTATCATGAATTCCACTAAGTCTTTGCGGCCGCATTCAATCGATCGCATTAGAGGGGTCATGCCTTGTTTATCGCCCAAATTGATTATACAACCTTTCTCCACTAATTTCTCGGCGATGCCACGAAGCTCTTCATCGGTACCAAAGCCATTAGTGCAGAGCAGCATCATTGGTGTTACAGAATCTGGAAATTATAATGATACGTCTCTTTAAGTACAGCATAATATAGAGAAGAGTAGCAATTAAGATTAGGATTGTCACATGTTATAAAAATGTATGTGACCATATATGTAGTCTTCACCTATTTAGTTACTGACAACTAGGTAGGTTTGAACCGAGGACAAATAAAATTAAAAACAATGTAAGATATGTAAACGAACAATGTCTTCTAGAATATTTAGCTATTCTTTCGCTAAAACTTGCAAATTTGCAATTGATTGGAAAACTTTGTACCTGCATGAGCATTTGGGTCTGCACCCCTATCAAGTAAATATTCAACCATTTGTGGCTGACCATGGTAACAAGCATACATAAGTGGCGTCCATCCATTATTAAACCTGTAGTCAATGGTATTGTTGAAGTCTGAAATTAAATAAAAGTCTGGTTTTAATCATTGAGAGAATGTAGATATGAAAAGTATACACAGTGATTACAACCTGTATACTTAAGTAATATTATAATAATAAGCAAGTTTCTTGTAATGAATCCTAAAAACAGCATTAGCTTTACTTTGGCTTTGCTCGCGTGTAATGTATAATGCATCAGCAATCTTTATTCAACATCTAAAGTAATGGATAAATAACAGTACAATAAAGAAATAACAACTACTGTTAAAGCGCATAGCATACCCTCTTGGATCATTTTTTCAAATTCATTATATTTTCCTTGTATAACGATTGACTGAAATCGTTCCTTATGCGAGATTTGTGGTTGATAAGTAATACGATAGTATGGGTTTATCTGAAATATTATTTGAAATTATTTCAATGATTCAAACATTAAATATATGCAGGTATCCTAGCATGGTTCTAGTTAGGAAATTTTAAATGTAAGTATATCAGAAATATCTTTATCGCAACCAAATAATATAGTTACTTAAGTCGTACAGGTGATTTATTGATTCTAAGCTATACAGAATAATGTAAATTTAGTTTAATGTTTGTTTTATTATACTTGTGGACCTTATAAAATATTTGTTTTATTGCAGTCCAAGCAGTTATGTGATGGTTTTTTTTTATTGTTTAGCACACCAACAGGCTAAGTCTCAAACGGGGAAACCAGAAAGCGTTGTTATAGATGTGTTGTATAAGCGATTACAGATGTGTTGTTAATGGTAAAGACTAAATTGGAATACTTCAAGTCACAAAATTTGTGCCTATCCCCAACCCCCTAAACCACATAACCATTAATTCCTTTTTAAAAGGAGTTTTCATTGATAGAGTTACATGTAGACAGAGAATGAAAACCTTGCCGCTTAGCAGTGGTATAATGTTCAGCTGTTGTACTTTTGGAGGTGAATACTTTTTATGGAGCCTGCATGAAGATTACATCACCAAATAAATGGTAAATGGCATATGGCGATGAGTTACGTATATACATGTGTTGACTAGACTAGATATAAGTCTACACATGTATACATTAGAAGTTAAGAGGTGCTATTATTAGCATCTGTTAACTACCAACTCTAGGTGTAAACGCAAGCCAATGGCGCTGCGGCAAAGGCTGCTAAAAGCACAATTCTTTATAAAGAATGAACTCACTTAATGTTATAATACCCTATTGAAGTTATCTAAAGCAACCGAGATCTCTTTAAATAAAAATGTAGCTGGTGACAATTCACCATCATTGTCATACTCAAGAGCCAATAAAGAATTAGAAATAGTTTCAGAATATGTCTCCCAGAAACACTTGGATTGAACAAAAACCTCTAATAGGCAAAACAAAAGTCATCTAAACCTAAACAAATAATCTAGTGATATTAGGATTTCTTCAGGGTAATTAGTTGCTATCTAGATTGACCGGTAAAAAATTCCATATGGCATTAACTCCATCCTTTGTCAAGAACAATAAAGAATCAATATACATTAAGGATGTATGTTAGTTTAAAAAACCTACAGAATATAATTAAAATTAATTTCTGGCCCATCCCATTTAGCACCAAGTAACAAAAGAGAGGAAAGCATTTTTATCTCAATTAAATTGAGATAAAATACAGAAAGCAGTAATAATATACTTAAATTAATAATCTATACATTTTAGTTTTTTCGAGAGAAAATATAGTATTGCCGAAATAAAATCATTTCGAATATAGGAATTCAAAAAAGCTATAAAATTGTCGATTGTGTTATGTTTTACTTAGCGGAAATCCATGTTATAATATTAAGCTCAAGTAATTTATGATTACTTTACGATACTACTAATTCGCGAATTGTTGCTTTATAATTTTAGCTTTATTTGGTGAATAATTTAATGTAAAGTATAAGCAGTAGAGCGCATGCTCCATACAAGATCTATAAAGGCCTCCGCCCAGCTATGAAATATATAATATATTGTACCGCTGAGTAAACAAAACCTTGAATATTCAATATTTTTTTAATTCGATCCCTACAGTAGTATACCCAAAAAAAACCGTAAATGTGTTAATGAAAATTACAGGTCATACATTATGTATTATACATTAGTCATTTGATGGTCTGAAAATCAATACTCTCTAGTACTTATTACTTGTGCACTATAGATTTTCTAGGGGTGGGTATACTAACCGGTTCCATTAAGCTAAAATCGCTGTCGTCATCGGAATCCGACCATCCTGCTGGTCGGATTACCTGCTGATCTACTGTTGGTTCTATTGTTATCATATTGTTCGGCAAAAACACTGAATTTTACTCAAAATAAGCGGCGTACTATTCTACGCCACTATTTTACGAAACTGACAACAGCAGCGCTACTATGCCTCAGTAGTGTTGACGGTTGACAGCCGCTAATCAATGGCGTTGACGTCTCGGGTAAGTTTGCCAGATCAACAGGTTGTAAATAAGTAGGAAAACTTGAAACATAAAGAATATCAACTTGTATAGTAAATTATTATTTAGCCCAATGAAACTTCCGTTTTTGTTACATCTTACACCACATACATTACAAAATTTATTAAGAAAACCTTATTTACATAAAATAAAAAGAATTTACTTAATAAACATTAAATAATTTATTGATAAAAAAATTACATAATTTACTTATTATGAAACATTAGATAATTAATCTGTTATCGTTGTTTGTATTAAAACTTACGGTTCATCAAGAATTAACCGCTACTTTTAAAATCCGTTTATTTTAATTATTCTTCTTTTCAGCTTTCGACTAATATCTCTAACACATTAATACTCCAGGTCCAGTGTACCCTAATCGGTGAACGTGAAAAGGTTCTGTCGAATTCGTGTACCCTATGCGACACACGATCTTGGGGATACACTATTGTATTACCTTTATTTGAGATTTAATTAGTATTTAATACCTGGACTTGTTATGAGGGTTCTAATAGACAAGAAAAATCAATAACATAACGTAATTCTATCAAGTATTGTCAAAATATAAAATTAAACAATACAGTTTTTTATTTTATTATTAGCCTATATGGTTCCACTGCTGAGCAAAGACCTTTCCTATATCACGACAGCTGATCCGATCGGTTGCTAACTTAAAAAAAAACAACTTTGTAAGAAAGACATATTTTTAATTCTGAATTTGATTCATCGTAATTATATTTGTTTCATAGTATTGTAATTAGTTGTAATACACTTATATGCTTCAGAATTAAGTACCAATTAATTTATTGTTTTAGAATAAGCTTATTAATAAACTTCCTAGTTCCTACAAGAGCTGTAACATTTCTTTTTAGATTTTTTATAAGTATACCTAACCATTAGCATTGGCTACTTGTTTATGTAGTAAATGTGAACGAAATACTACCAAAAAGATTGAAAACAAAGAAAACCCGCTTAGTTTAAAGAATGTGGAACAAGAATTCTGAAGAGTAGTTCTTAAGCTGGGAAGTCATTCTCCGAGTCGGAAGGTAAGGATAATAGGCAACAGTTCCAATTAAGCAACGACGAGGGCGTTTGTTAACATTTAATTAACGTCAGGGAGCTATTGTGTCGGCGTGGGGCTTCAGGGCCGTGCTGTGTCTGTTGCGTCTTGATGAGCCCACAAGTCATACTGTTCGGTATTACAAGCCAGACTTATATTGTCTACGTAACACAATTGCGCGAACTGTCGTAGAATACCGCTGCTGCATGACGCTGAAACTCTAAACTGCTCTGTACGCAGCAATGGAAAAAATAGAATATAGGAATGGTATAATTTGAGAAATTGTCGCATTTAAAAAAATGTGCTGTTGTAACAGTCGGCGTGTAGATCCACCCTTGTAGGTGCCGCTCGCTAATGATGCGATGCGAACGCCTTCGGCGTTGACATGAGGGTCTCTCATTGGAACTTGTACAGGCGTCCTTTTTTATCAAAGCTACGTAGTTTATTTCACCTCAAAGAATTTTGCTTGAGGTGCGATTGTTAATTATTTGGATCTAGCACTTGACTTCGCTTCTACAAACAGCAGTAAGCAATAGACCCTTATTACCCAACAATCTGTGCCATATTTTGATAATTCATTTACTGAATTATAATATGTAAGTAGTTTACTAAATCATAGACTGCCTCGTTGGTCGGGCGGTTGCTAGCGCGACTGCGGATCGGGAGGTCCTGGGTTCAAATCCCGGGTTGGGTAC
>DWDX01004273.1:0-11908 GCA_018245675.1 Agara michaeli
CACACTCTCACACACACACACTCTCACACACACACACACGCACACTCACACACACACACTCACACTCACACTCACACTCTCACACACACACACACACACACACACGCGCGCGCGCGCGTAATATACTTAAAATAAACACAAAACCGTGACTCTGGCGCCCGGCATTGCACATATATCGAGAGCCGGAGTTCCATCGATCGATCGTCTAATTGCTAGCCGCTAATATAAATGAAACTTGAAGCCTCGAATCGTCCTAATGGTCGTTCCCCGCTCGCAGCCCGCCGACTGCCTCGTGAGCGACGTCATCACGCTGAGCCTCGAGAACTACCCCGACTAGCGGCCGGCTTCGTTGTTCGTCTTTTTGTATTACGCCGCTTCTTTTCTAAATAACTTAAGTGTTAAGAGATACATGATGTTTATGGATAAATGTGTTTCATTTTATCACCAAACACGCATCTTAAAAGTAATCGTGAAACCGAATGCGTGTTAATGAATGCAGCGAGGATGTTCGCTCGCCGCGTCGGCAGGGCCGCGGTCTCTCTCACCACATTACATGACGCGGTTCATTTTAGACACTTATTTGTATCGAAGCTTTGATTTATCGACGGCGTCCCCGACGAAGGATTATTTTGCAGCGAACCTATCTGCATACAGTTCCAGGGTTCTCATATTATTCGGTGCGCTCTAAGAAAAGAAACCAACATTGTTATCGACCTTTTATTTACAATAAAATATAATATACTATATTACAATACGGAATAAGTATCGTACGTATAACGGGTGAGCGCCGCGTGCCCGGTGCGTCGCTGCGGCCCGCGACTATGACGTTCGCACCGAACGACAACTCGTCAACGAAGGCGTCATATTGCTTCTCGTGTCGATTGGTCCATACGTAAACATCAAACTAACAGAAACGGACGCGGTCCTGCGGCGGCGCCCCCCGGACCGGCCGCGCGACCGGGGCCCTCGCGCCGCACGATACAACATTGCACGAACAAAATGAATCAGCCTATACTTTTAATTTAGCGCGGTCTATCCGCCTGCACCTCTTTATTCCTAACGTAAATATAGATTTATTCGCCGACCTCGTAACTATACAATGTAGTTTTTTTAAACGGTACCTGCACATTGCACACATTTAATGTTTAAAAAATATTACAACAATTTAATACGTTAACAATACTACGACAACCCGCTGGAAGCTCATATAAAATATAATATTGAAACATTTCCTTAAAACGTGATCCCGCTAAACACCGGGGGCTTCAGGCACGCGCGCGGGCGCGAGGCGCGAGGCGTAAGGCGCGAGGCGGTCGTGTCGCAATAACGCCGACTCCACTCATCGACATAATATAATTCATCCTATCTACATGATGCTAGATAACAAAAACTGGTAAGGTAGGTAACAATTTACATCACCACTGCGACGGCCGCGGGAACGTCAAGGTGATGCATTTACGTAAATCGTCATTTTAATATTTTTGAAATGTTAAAAAAAACATAGTTTACTTTAAAACCGACTCATAAAAACACCATTGACGTAGTAAGTTCATTACCATCGCCGAATATGAATTTAAAAATGAAATAATATAGAATGTACTAAATGTGCCGTCCGCCGCGGCCGCCGCTATCGGCCTGCGCGATGTGTTCAGCTGCTCCTACGTCACCATACAAGAAGTAAACTTGCTCGAGTCTAATTTTTCCCGTTCGTTGCGGCGCGAGCGGACGCTGCTGCGGAGGCAGACTTATTTAATCAACAATAAAAATTAAATAACATCAGTACTATACCTACATTACACATATACTTTATATTACATTGACGCCCGAATATCGGCCCGTTTACATTTATTTTGTACAAATATTTTCAACGCTACATTCGAACCTCCTCCGACCGGCCCGCGGGGGGCGGGCGGTGCTTTTTGATTAGTAATAAATGATGACTAAGTGGATGGATTTTGCAACGGTTCCAATAAATGGCCGCGGCTGGTCAGCTCCAATACCAATGACCGCTCGTGCATTTTTTACTAATTAGATGAGGTTAGGAAAACTGGTACTCGTGGTCCTTAAATAGGAATTATGATCTCGTACATCAATGATATTTAAATTGATTTGTCGCGAACCGGAGCATAACAATAGAAGTTTGAATTGCTTTCATTCTTTAAAGTTTGCATTCGGCGGGCGCCGGGCCCCGGTGGGCGTCGTTCTCGTACACGTTAACGCAATATACGCGGACGAATGGGGCGGGGCGGGCGCGCTAGGCGGGGTCTCTGGGCGGCGCCGTGCTGAAGTAGGGCGCGGAGTGCGGCTGCAGCAGCGTGGCGCACACGCCGCACACGCGGGCGGGCGCGCCGCGCGGGCCGGCCGCTACCGCGTGCGACAGGCATGCGCCGCAGAAGATGCGCCCGCAGTGCCGACAGTGCACCTGCGCACGTACGCGACCACTTTACGATACATTTAGGAGCTCACACTAATGCTAATCGTCCCGGTACGTGCGGACATAAGAACTAGCGGCGCGTGGAGGGTACCTTTTTCTTGCTGTTCAGCAGCGCCACGTGGCAGCTCGGGCACTCGTGCACGTCCTCGTCGTGCTGCCACCGCACCTCCGTGTCCGCTTCGCGTATCCGCTGCAGTTGCACCTGCAACGACGTTCACGTTTATATTATTTCCCCGCCCGACCTTACGCCACTGCAACTACAAACTAATGAAAAATAATGATTATAAATAAACAGGTATAAAAAAATACTTTTGCATTCCATCTTTCGTGCCATTTTGCATCATGTTCTTAGGTAAAAATCATAGCGTACCTGCAATGACTGAGAGAGACGAACGAAGTCCTGCTGCACCTTCTCGCTATTGTCCAGCTCCTGCTGCAGCACCAGCACTCGCGACCGCACCTCTGCCACCTCCGTTTGGAGACGTTTCTAAATAAATACACAGTCTAGGTCACATCAGTAGGTCACATAAATACAGAATTCTAGGAAATTGTAAATTGACTGTCCTCATTCTCTACGCGTGAGCCCGCTCACCTTGTCCTCTAGTAGTTGTTCGATCATGTCATTGGAGTGTCGCAACTTATCCGCCAAGTCCTTCATCTGGTCCCGCTCGGTCTGCAAGCGGTCCAGCTGGTCCGTGGCGGCGCGCAGCTGCAGGCGCGCGGCCGCCAGCGCGTCGTCCCGCGCCAGCAGCAGCGCCGCGTGCGCCGCCAGCTGCGCACGCGCCTCCCGCTCGGCCGCCGCCGCGCGCTCCGCCCCCAGCCGCGCTCCGATCAGAGCCTCGCGCGTGCGCAGCGCTTGCACCTGTAGCTCCTGCACGACACGCACGTTATATACTATGTACAGTACCACGCGCACCCGTGTCCACGTACGACCACGTTCATTACCTCCACGTCGTCGGGTAAGTCGATAATTTCATTTTGCATTTCCGCGGCGCTCCTGAGATACTCGCCAATTAAGTATGCGTTATCTTGTTCTAAACTGAAAAGAAAATCGATATGTCAATGTCGCTACGCGATGGTGGTCCACTCGACTGGCACTGCCGTCGGTCTCGGGAGGCGGGCGGACTTCACGCTCCGTAACACGGAATTAACAAATGTACGGCGCTAGGTTCCGGCTGCGTGATCATGTAACGGACTCGTTGAACCGTGATGCCGCTTGACGAAGTTCATCTTAGCCGTCAAGAATGTTACTTCATATTTTTGGAGGAAGACGGACGTTCGTAACGATATCGATGTTAAATCAAAACGTAAGTAGAGTGAATCGAAGTAGCGTATGACGCTACCTGTCGAGCTTCTTCTGTAACGTCTCGCGCTCCACGGTGAGCACGGTGACGCGCTCCAGCGCGCGGCGCTCGGCGCGCTGTGCGGCGGCCGCGCGCTCCGCCAGCGAGCCCCGCGCCGCGCCCAGCGCCGCCGCCAGCTCGGCCAGCCGCGCGCCGCTCGCCGCGCGCTCCGCCTGCCACGCGCGCACCGTCTCGTCGTGCACGGCCTGCACGCCCTCCAGCTGCTCCGTCGCCTGCCACACGCATCCGCACGCTGCATCACGGCGCTCGCTTCATCGACCCACCTCACCTCACCTCACCTCACCCCCGCCGACCCCACCGCTCGTGCCGATATATCGTCGACGTCATTGGGCAGTAACCACCGCATCGAACGGAACTACGAAGCCAGTCCCGGGGCTATTAATACGCATCGTAACGGCCATATGGTTCGAAACGCCAAGTGTTACAGGACGAAGTACAGTGTAGAACTATGTAAAGCAATGCAAGGATGCGGGGCGCAGCGGGGCGGGGGCGGGCGGCGCGTGTCGTGTCCGCACCAGGCGCAGCGCGAGGTCGAGGCGCGCGGCGCGCTCGCGGGCTCCGTCGGCGCGCGCCTGCTCGCCCACCAGCTGCCGCTCGTAGTTCTGGCACATGTCGCACGGCCGGCTCTCCGCTGCACGCACACACGCCGTTATCGACTCGTTGCACTTCGTATTAAATATATTTGTGACGCGCACAATACTCGCGCATAAATAACGTACAATATTTGCCTCGATCTAGCTTCGAGCCGAACTAGTTAAATCGGTATAAAATGAATTAGAAGCGTATAAAATCTCAATACATTGAACCGTCAACGGCATAGCTAGTAACACTGCTCGCACATCGTCCGTGCGTCTACCCGCGAGAGTATTACGAGCCGCCGTGCGGAGGCTCTCACCGAGTTCCGTCTTGACGTCGCCGCCGGATCCCGCGCTGGCGCCGGCCTTCGCTTTCTGCAAATCATCAAATTACGCACACTTTTGAATTCAATTGGCTTCGACGCCCCGCAAGCGAGAGTACGAGCACAACAGTATGTAGCGTTACCGCCTCCTGGAGCTGCGCGTCCGTGTCTCGCAGCTTGTTCTTCAGGGCCGATATCTCCATCTCCAGCGGCTCGACGATGGAGCGAAGCAGCTCGCCGTCTTCGGCGTTCTGCGTGTCGTAATTACATCGATAAAAATTCTATAAGCCGTTTCGTTAAATATCGATCAAAGTAATAGTAGTAATACTTATCGTACGCGAACATCAGACGAGGCCGACGGGCGCACGAGCGGCCCGTCCGCCGCGCCCGACGGCACAATGTAAATACGGAAATGGGAACGGAGAAGATAAAGCAACGTACGAGGACCTTACGTTCACGTGTATACTTTATAAAAAATGAACCAATCGAGCGGGCGAGCGACCGACCTTCCTGGGCGGCTGGTCGGGGTCGGAGTCGGCGCCCAGCTTGCGCGCCAGCTGCCGCACGAACGTGGCGGGCGCCAGCGACACCTCCTGCCACACGCGGGACGTCACTCGCAACATCGCACCAGCCGCACTCGCGCACACCACACACGCACGCCGATATGTTTGACGTTCATCGAACGCTTCGACCGCCACGAAGCCCGTTCCGAGCGTTAGAAAAATTTAAATCGATGGCGTTCGTATAACTATGCAGTATATCGAATAGGAGTAGAAACGAAAAATTTAAAAACGGACACGTAATAATATCTATACGGAACGTTTAGGGGCCGGCTGAAGAGTTTAAGGAAAATCAATCGCGTTTGAAAAATGACCGTAACTCGTTAACGGCCAAGGAAATGTTGCAGGTTCGTGTAGTAGTGCGCGGGCGCGCGCGTGCGCCGGTGACTAATGCGCTCCTGTGAGCGATAACGTTAGGCGTACTGTACTAAGTATCATATTTACTATTTCTGTTTAGTTTCCGACTACGTTTCGCGTCGGCGATACGATTGTATGCTATCGGGAAAGTAATAACAATAGAGAAACTGACCGAAGAATACAAAATAAAATTGTTATTAAAGCACTATAAGAAAAATGTAATCAAATCCGTACAAAAATGTATAAAAGATTGCACGAGAATATTATGACCATTCTCATACCTTAATTTTACGTCACATCGACGGATTTAACCTAAACTTTAATCCCTTAACACATAAATTAATCGCAGATAAAAATAAATAAAGATATACATCCTGCGACTTATTCGCACTTTCATGAAAATGACTGAAGCCTTATTCGAACGTGCGTTATCGCCCCCGTAGATAAAGGTCGCAGTCAAATTGCGAAGCTATTACACGGAGCGATAGCGGTGCCCGCGCGAGCAGCCCGCGGAGATAACGCGGCGCCGCGGCGGTGGGCTCCCTCGGCCCGAGCGCCTCGCGTGCTGCGTGGACGGTGAGCGGTCACCGTCGCGTGCAGATACCTGCGACGGCCGCGGAGCTGCCGGCGCGTCGCCCGCCTCGAAGGAACCCGTTCTAACATTATGCGCGTATTTATTAAAAACGTACGGAACCCTAATCCCGGCAAGGAGCCCAGTAATTCGACAATACTTCCATTCGATTTAATCAGGTAGCGGAAAAACTGTAGGTATTTATTGAAAACACATAAAATGTCAGTCGTGGCTCTGCACACGGCTTCTCGAATTGTTCAGTTATTAGATATATTGACGTGTGGCCGATCGTGCGGTTTGATGTATTGTAGCGTAGATCGGCAAAATGGTGGCTCCTTTAGAAACATTCAGACGAGGGCGGAGCCCGGGCTGCGCGCTATGGAGTTACGAAGCTTACTGGATCATTGGTAATCACGTAGTAAGCGTTACACGCACATAATACTATTTATCCGTTACCGAAATCGTTTCGAGAATATTTCTGCGATTAACACTGTGTTGCGTGTCCGAGTGTGACGAAAATATCTATAAAAGTATTATAAAGCACGTGTGCCCTTATCTTATTTGGAATCAGACAGCCGTGTGTGTACTTGTCCCGGTTATTATTACATAGCTATATTCTACGCCCGTCTACGACTTGTGTTAGGTGCCGCGTAGTGCTGAGTTACACTAGACAGTGCCGGCACCTGTTGCTGCTGCTTCAGTTGCGCGAGCTGCTGCTCCAGCTCGACGGTCCGGGCGCGCAGCCGCCGCACCTCCTCCGAGCCCGACGACGACGCCTCCACCGTTTCTACGACGAACGACGAAAGCCATTTGGTTATTTTATTATATAAATAGACTAGCCAAAGAGTAGAGTGGGAGTCTGGAGAGGCCGCTGTAGCCCAAGGTCGTGTGCCACCGGCCCCTACGAGGACTGCAGGAGTAGGTCAGTTAGTCGTAGTAAGGATGCATTCATTTAATTTTTAATTACCAAATGTATGATTACATAGAAACTATATATTCACCCTCAACTTTCCATATAACATTACAAACCTTTGGTTCCCCAAAAACAGTACTGGAACATGGCTTTTACAGATAATAAAATATATATGATTAGGAGGGTATATATAAATGTCAACTATATAACATATATAGAACACTAATGATAGGTACAGACCATAGAAACAACCACACAATACTGCATACAGAACGTATTTAGCGTAAAGCTTATCATGGATCTCATTATGGAAACTGTAACATTTGTCAACATGTAACGTTATAATTAGTTTAGCACAAAATAAAGCTTGAACTCACTAATATTGCCGCTGGAGCGGGCTTATGTGGAGCTATGATATTGTTGTTATATTTAAGTACATGGATGCCATTCTCCTGCTCGTTAATCCTAATTAGGCCCGTGACTCAGTCCCAGTCGGGTAGATTTATTACCAAATGTTACCACACAATGTCCATTGAGTTTGGATTTTTTCTTCTGATAAAATTAGAACATTTCAAAAGTAACAAACATTAGGCAAACCTCTTAATGAAGACTACATTTTATCTGAATTGTCGTAATTGTATTTTTAATGACTACCATTCTTTGTAAAAATCAATGTTTAAATTATTAAATTTAAGTTTTAATTATTGCATTTTTCAACTGGCTTATATTGTAATACTGTTATTTGTGCTACTGTATCTCAATAAGTGTTGTTTTCACTAATAATTGAGATGACACTAATCATTTACCTCATATATTTAACCGCTTTGCTCTTTCTGTCGGTGTTCACTTTGTTAGTGTAAGATATGTATATGAACATGTAACATACCACTAACTAACAGCTGCAAACTCTGTATCTCCGACTTCTGGTTCTCACTGAGGGTCTGTAGCTGCTGCAGCTCAGCGCGCAGGCCGGCAACCTCGGACTGCAGCTGTTCCTGCTCCAGGACCATGCGCCGCATGTCCTCTATATGGGTTTAATATTCACATTAAATATATCATCTTTGTAATGTTTTAACTGTGAAACCAAATGTTCTATGTTACTTTAAGGTCATTACCACCTATGCTGTACTAAGGTGCATTAGACTAAGATGATATAACGCTTTGATTGAGATTCTGCTTATACTGTCAGGAATGAAAAATATAATTGTAGTTTCAAATTACATTAGAGAGATAACTTTGCTGACAACATCATAAACCACTAACCAAGCTAACATCCACATATATCCACACAGACATGAGCCATGGCGACCCCCACACCACACGACGTATTCCCAATTCAATCTGTTAGGTATGACCTATAGATAATCACAGTAATGTCAGTTTCTGAAACATTGTCAGTGTACTTTACGAGTACCCGAGCAGTTTGAGTGTTGGCTAATCTAAGAGGTCATAGTTGCTATATGTATATGATGGATCTATACCACTCCTGATCCCATGTTGATGATCAGGTATGTATTGAATTATTACAAATTATTTCAATGCAAAGCAATAAATTCAAATATTCAAAATTAAAACCATGCAGTAACAAAGTACAAAATACACAGTCTATGATTTTGCATTTTCAGTTTTAAACTACTGTTTGAAACATTAAACTGTATCGGTTAGTAGATCTTCAAGAAATCAAGGTATTACTGCCATGCCTTCTCCTCGACGACCTATGTCCATAATCAAGTATTTCAGATTAAATTTGTTATTCAATACATCAAAAATCGTTAGCCAAGGTCACAATGCAAATTGCTTCTCGCATACCCTTCAAGCTATCTTGCATAAAAATAATTTGGTAGTATTAACAAAGTTTATTATGTGGTGTAAGATGTTATGTTGTGAATATTAAAAAACTAGATTATCATAATTTACTTATAAAAAGGTATCATCACCACAACCAAAATTACCATATACTTTGCTGGGTATGTTTAAGCATGCATTTTAAAACACTTCTATCAAAACCAGAAATAAAAATGCTATTCATTTAGTTAATTCCTACTTTTTTACGTAAAAATTGAGCAACAACGGACATGTGATGGGTAATTATAGAAACAATTGAATTAAAGTCTCACAATAAATACTTATTACTAAAGAAACACATGGCTTCCACTAGCAAATCCGATTGCTCAATTTGCATTGAAAGTTAGTGAAACATTCCACTAGCCGTAAAATGATCTTCTAATGCGCAATGACCGTGACGACCACAAACCGGCAGCCAACCCGAGCCACGTACAGCTGGACCTTTACGAACCTTCCTTCTGTAAAAATAGTTCTTTCATTTTGGCCCTCTGCGCATTAAACTCCGACTCCAGGTCGCGCCGCGCCCGCTGGGGCGAGCCGTTGTCTTCGTTCCCGCTCTCCACTTGAAAATAGAAACACTTCTCAACTTCCTGCAGACGGTTACATTAAAATGACTACCAGTGCAACAACACACCTTTAGCGACGGCTGCTTCGCTTGTCATCGCTGATGTCTCCTCCATCGCAGCCTTAGTCTAACGTACAATACGATTACTACAAGTGCATGGGCCTATTTTTTATCATACTCTTGGCAGATCTTATTGTTGACTCATAATAAAACAAGCAATTGAAAGAAATTAATGATGAAGGTGCAACGAAAATTGCTTGACGTTTCGGACATATAATTGACAGTTTCTTCGCTTATTTTTGTACTGTTATCTGTTCAGAATAACACAGATAAAATAAGTATATTTTAGAATGATGATTGTTCTATTTAATTGAAGTATTGATATTTGTGAGAATCTTTCTAATACACTGTTTAAATTAGACACTTTGTTTAAGTTATGATAAGTTTTGATTGTTATTGTATATAGAAGCAGTGATCAAGTAAAAAGTGATAGTATTTATAATTATCGTGCTGTTTTAATGACCTCAATTTGTAATTTAACCATTATATACTCATGTACTTGCAACATAAATGGGCCACTTGGTTGTATTGTCTCACTCACCATCACCAATATTAAGATCGTCGTACGTCGCATAAATTACCCTCTCACTGGACTAAAAGCATTGTACATCTTCAGTGTATTATTTTACTCTAACTAAAAGTACCGCATTCGCTATTATGAGTTGTAGAGAGTGTCTCATTTATAAAGTCAACGAAATCCACTCACAGAGCTTCTGGGTTCGGAGTCACATAAAAATTTCGGGTTAATCGCTAATTAGACACAAAGATTTTTTTGGGCTATATCTGGACCTATTTCAATATTTTATTAATTAGTTCTGCTCATTTAACCAAGGTACACTTGACCAAATAAGTTCGGAGCAGTCAAAATATTTTTTTTTATTCAGAGAACATAAATAAAAACACACGAATAAAAAAACATTTTTGATAAAATAAATAAATTTATTTGGTGTAGGTAATTGTTTCACAAACATCGTTTAACCATGCACATGATACACAAATTATATAATAAATTGAATACTGTAATGATCTGTTAAAATTAAATTCCTAATATATATTTCTTTCAATTTCATTGCGCAGAAAATAAACTTAAAATCAGATCAATAAATTATTACGTACCTTAGTGTTAATTATATTATATTAGACTAATTAAATTTATATTTATTTGTTATTCAGCGCCATCGTTTAATAATACATATAATGAGGACGTCTCAAGGCACAGACATATCACAGGTTTTACATCTAATTTTTATTAATTAAAATATTAATTGTAACTACAAAATTATTTACATTTATTTCGTGAAGTAACATCATAAGCCTAAATGCAATTTACAGCATACAATTTAAATTCTGTGCGATCTAACTAGATGGCGCCATAACAAACATGAATAATTCGGCTATTCGTCACACGGTGTCGCTAAAAACCCGGTTTAGCGTCCCTAAATCGTCTCCCGGAAGGTAGATCATCTAAGCACGGAACCTGAACGAGATTGAAATATATATGACCCATTAAATGTGAAGCGGAGGTATTAGTCGTCTTCAGACAGTCGAACAGCATGTCGTCGCATTTGCAATGCGATTTGCTGTAAATAGAGTTGTTTGTAAGGTTGTATCTTCTAGAGAACGCCCTGACTTTCGTGGGGCAGAGATCATGCGTCCGGCAGCAGCGGTCCAGCGAGCGGTCGGCGCCCAAGTCGTGGTAGTCGGCTGCTATGTCACCGGTCCCGCACCATTTTGTGCCTGTAAACAGTACAAAGAGATTAATGTATAAAAGTCTATCCATAATATATTTTGTATGGACTAAGTATAAGTAGGAAAAGATTTATTACTCATTGTAAATCTAAGATAATCTGAGTTCATCGAGATTCAGTTTAAATGTCACACTAACCCGTAGTAGGTACGTATACGTCCAGCCTTTAAGGCGGTCATGTACCTAGGTACAATAGAAATAAGAAATTACGGCTTCTGCATTTTAAGTTCCTTTGTATTGTTAGGAATGCAAAACTGCGAAACTATTCATGCTGCTGCGCTTAGAAGTACAAAACAAACCGGGAATGATCCCCTGTAGCAGCGAGAGCGGGCTACCGCCCAACAGGCCGGCGTGCGCGCCGCCCGCCCGTAGCCGCGCCTGCGCCGCGCCCGGCTCGCGCCACGCGCCCGCCCGCCGGCTGTCCTCCGTCTCTACGCCTTCCACCTGCGACAACGTAAACATATCTGTAATTACCAATATACGGTATTTCAAACTAGTCATTCATAAATATGATGACATTTCATTGCTACCAATGTCGATTACATTGAAAAAGAAATAAAAAAAAAGTGTGTGTCAGCTCCGACGCACGACGGG
>DWDX01004274.1:0-11906 GCA_018245675.1 Agara michaeli
GACTCAGAGTCTGGATGTGTGCCCGGTGCATGGCAATAGGCTCACCACCTATTCTATTGTGGGACTTAAACGTAACTTATGAAATGTGGGGGTGTACTACACTCCTCTGCCTACCCCTTAGGGGATTACAGGCGTGATGTTACGTTATTTTATTCTCTAAGTAATGGAGCAACATGTCGTTCACGTATTGATCATGTACGTTTATTATTTTTCACAGATCGGCTATGCTGGCTCCACGATAGCCGTGCTCACGGTGATAATTCTCGTGATCCAGTTCTGCGTGCAGACGTTCGCCATAGATAAGAAGCCGTGGAAGGCGACGTACATCAACAACCTGGTCAAGCATCTCATCATCGGTGTCACCGTGCTCGTGGTGGCCGTCCCCGAAGGTCTACCACTCGCCGTCACTCTCTCGCTCGCTTATTCCGTTAAGGTGAGAACGGGACAGCGTCGCCGCTGCTACCTCTAAGGCTCTACTGTTTTACGATAGCCTAGTGGTTTGAAATTCAATCTGCTACTCTGGGTCCGGGTTTGATCCCGGAACCGCTGACCTGTTACGTGCGTTTTATGATTAACATTCAAATATCACTCGCTGTAACGGTGAAGGAAAACATCGCTAGGAAACTCGCACACCTTAGAAATGCTATAAAGCGTATAATATTTTCTGAGGTATGTGAAGTCTACCAATCCATTCTTGGCCAGCGTGAGAGTGGACTATGACCTGAATCGCTCTAGCTATGACAGGAGACCCGATCCAGCATCAATAAAAAAAAGGTTATATAAAATAAGAAATAAAAAGTAATTCTCCATCTACCCTCAGAAAATGATGAAAGACAACAATCTGGTGCGGCACCTGGACGCGTGCGAAACGATGGGCAACGCGACCGCCATATGCTCGGACAAGACCGGCACGCTCACCACCAACCGGATGACGGTCGTGCAGTCGTACATATGCGAGAAGCTCTGCAAGGTCACGCCCAACTACCGCGACGTACCGCCCGAGGTCGCCGAGACCATGGTCGAGGGGATATCGGTCAACAGCGCGTTCACCTCCAGGATTATGGTGAGATTCGGAACTCTTTTTGTATTCCCTTGTTCGACCCTTTTCGTCATCATCATCGTCGTCATCATCTGCAGCCCTTGCCTGTCCACCGCTGAACTAGGGCCTCTTCTTTTGCACGCCATTCTCTTTTGGTTTGCGCCATCCTCGTCCAATCCCAACCCGCTGCCTTAACGATGTCATCTCGCCATCTTGCCGGCGGTCGGCCTATGCCTCTGCGTCCAGTTCTCGGTCGCCATTGCAGTAGCTTGCGTACCCTTTTTGTATTGACTCCCTACTGCGTGCGCCGATTTGGTAAACGGGCCGCCCCATTGTACGCAGCCGAGGTTCCCCTGAATGCAAAAGATGAAATTACCGTACCTGAAGGAGTGATGCTTCGCTCAATTGTTCACTCTGTGATTCTAATGAGCACTAAGTCAGATACGAGGCTTAGGATACATACATAGCATCACGCAAGTTCCATAACGGGGTAGGCAGAAAGCACCGAGTGCCAAATATCTCTGTCCTTGCAAACTTGACGCGCCTCGTCTACATTCATCACTCTCTTCTTGCACGCACGCCGGTTTAAGGCTTAATTGACTATAATGTAATGATATTCATACTGCCCCCGGAAGCGGTGATAGTCGAGTCGTTTGAAATCAAGCCTCCCGCTCCCGTGTCCTGTACAACTTAGAAAAGAGTAGCCGCACTCCTCTAGAGAGGATTTTATAATAAAAAAAAATTATATGTCTCTTGTCCAGCGTGACGAACTACGGCCTAAAACCCTCCAACTACGAAAGGACACCAGCGCTTAGCGCAGGACCGATAAGAGAGGCGAAAATAAGAATAATAATAACACATGCCGTAGCCTCACCACCTAATCTATTGTGGGACTTAAACGTAAATGGTGAAATGTGGGCGTGTACTACACTCCTCCGCCTACCCCTTAAGGGGATTGCAGGCGCGATGTTACGTTTATATGCCGTATCGTGAGAGAGTCATTGCAAGAAGACACAGTTACTCTGTAAATGAATAAACTCCACTTGGTTTGGGCGCGTGGTTTTTATTATAATCCGAAATTGGAAAGTTCATTTCGAGAATAAACAAGCAACAATTAATAATAATAATAATAGTAATAGTAATCTCCACAACTGGCATAGTACCGAATAGTTTAAAACAATCACTCAATGTACTTAATCTCCCACTACACACTCGTTTGACAATGCAAAAAGCTATAATATTGAACACATGCAGAACACTACCTACTAGAAATTAGTGCTCGATATTCACTCGGTTTGGGCCCGTGGATATTGAAAATGAGCGGGAATACAAACCCGAGCGTTTCGAACGGGTAAAATAAATAATAATAATAATAATAATAATAATAAAACTAACAATCCGCGTCCGCAGCCATCGCAGGACCCGACGGCGCCGCCGATGCAAGTCGGCAACAAGACCGAGTGCGCGCTGCTGGGGTTCGTGCTGGCGCTCGGGCAGAGCTACGAGGCGGTGCGCGAGCGGCACACGGAGGAGTCGTTCACGCGCGTGTACACGTTCAACTCGGTGCGCAAGAGCATGTCCACCGTGATCCCGCACAAGGGCGGCTACCGGCTTTACACCAAGGGCGCCTCCGAGATCGTACTCAAAAAGTGAGCCTACATTTATCTATCTATCTATCTATATATTTTTTGAAGTTTTTTTTCTTATCTAGCAAATAGGCAGACGGACCGTCTGACGGTATGTAGTCACCGTCGCGTATGGACATTGCCAACACCAGACTCGTCAGCGATGCGTAGCCAGCCCTGAAGGACTCCGTTAACGCCTTTCTTGAAGTAAAACTTCTTTTTACGCACTCTCGACTTGGGGAGTGACTTGGTGGATGCGTTACGAAAAGTTTAATCGGACGAGGCGAATGGGAGTTGAGAGGGAGATATGAGTCGGTGAAGATGGAAAGAGAGAGAGAGAGAGAGAGTTACGTTTCGTATGTTACTGCGGGGGCATGAGAGCGAGGTGCGAGCACACATTTTCTTTCTCTCTTTCTCTAATAGCCTCAGTATTATAATCGAACAGAGCAATTGATGATGTGTCCGATAATGAATAAAAAAAAGATCTATTCCAAAATAGTATAATTTATCAGTGAAAACCGATATGAAATTTCAATATTTGTAGAGAATTACACATATATACATACATACATATAGATGTAACTAAAGAAGTTTTATTTCACTCGTGTGGTCTAAAGCATACTCGTTTTTTTAGTACTTTCGTTTTAATCCCACCATCTTTGCGTTGATAGAGATAATCCAATTAAAACACACAGCTTAAAGGTGTGTTGGTAAGCGCCGTTGGTCGTTCCGCAGGTGTGCATTTATATACGGACACGAGGGGCGGTTGGAGAAGTTCACGAGGGACATGCAGGAGAGGCTCGTGCGGCAGGTCATCGAGCCCATGGCGTGCGACGGACTCAGGACCATCTCGGTGGCCTATCGGGACTTCGTGCCCGGCAAGGCCGAGATCAACCAGGTGCGTCGAATACGAATCCGTTTCAAACACCACTCAAAACTCGTACAGTAGAATGACAAACCTTTTATGAATACAACAACAACAACATACCGTCGCGCCAGTTCCCTAACGGGGTACGCAGAAAGCACCGAGTGCCAAATAGGTCAGATACTGCCTGACGGAGGAGTCAAGAGTCTCCGAGTGATAAATGTAGACCAAGCGCGCGTCAGGTTTGCAAGGACAGAGATATTTGGCACTCGGCGCTTTCTGCATTCCTTTTATTAATAGTAATAATAATTCACTTCAGAGAATAGGTTGTGTTAAAAATGTTAAGTGTTCGTAACAAATTGCGGCTTAACGTGTTTCAAGAGTCCCATCATAGCTCTAAAGATGATATCAAAATGTATGACGTACATTTAGACAGAGACGAAGAGGTTTGTTTGCACAAATATAAAGGTTTTTCAGAATCATTACCTCAATCCATATTTTGCCTTTTACGGCGTACAAATCTAAGAAATGCAATTAAAATAATGTTAATGATCTATCATTACACTAAAACTAACACCTATATAACATATTTTTTTTTAAATAAACACAAAACCCACCATTGCAAATATTGCATTAAAATATTAACACGTGTACAAATGAAGGGGACACTTCATGATCTGAACTCGTTCGTCCAGGTGCACATAGACCAAGAGCCGAACTGGGAGGACGAGGACAATATCGTGAACAACCTGACCTGCCTCTGCGTGGTCGGCATCGAAGACCCCGTCCGGCCAGAGGTGCGTGACGGCCCAGCCGAATGATTCCATATCACACGAACTATCATATTTACGATCCTCAATACGAATAAATATAGATGTGTAGTGATATTGTTTACCAGCGTGTGTATATATAAATAGATCATCTACTCTTTCTCTATCAACTTTGTTGTGTATTTTTATGTTCTCTATATTCTATGTCATTATTGTAACTATTTTGTTTACACTTTTCCTTTCTTTTTATTTTATTTTTTTATTTGTTTTCTCTGTCAATTCACCGTCTACTATGTTTTTCGCTTAGCCCAAAGGTAGATTGCGGAAAATGCTATTAGCATTAAGTCCACCTATTATACCACTTCTCATGGTATTCCATATTATAAACGCTAGTGTGTATGTTTGTTTGTTTGTATGTATATTCCGTTTTCATTGTACGACCTTCATTGGGCGTATGTATACACATTGTAATGAACAGCTGAGTCACTACATTTTCGCTGTTCACCATGTTGCAGCGCAGGCCAAAGTTTATTTTAACGTGCGTCGAAATATTGTCATTTTGTTTGTTTGTTTGTTGTATTTTTGTTATATTTCTTTCTTTTTCTTTGTATTATTCTCTTTCCCGTGTATTGAATTTTTATTCCATTCTATTCTATTCTATTGTAATAAACGATGTGGAATTTGGTACCAGGTGCCCGAGGCGATCCGCAAGTGCCAGAAGGCGGGCATCACGGTGCGCATGGTGACCGGCGACAACGTGAACACGGCGCGCTCCATCGCCGTCAAGTGCGGCATCCTCAAGCCCAGCGACGACTTCCTCATCCTCGAGGGCAAGGAGTTCAACCTGCGCATCCGCGACGCCAACGGCGAGGTAAACGATACATAGCAGCGCTCTATTTGAACGCCGCCGAGCGCCGGGATTTGAACCCAGGACCTCCCGATCGGCAACCGCCCGACCAACGAGGCAGTCAAATCCTAGATTAAAGAATCCTAAATAACTAAATAAGTAACTAAACTAGTTAAATGATTATTTGTACCTTTCCATTCCTAATGATTGTAATAAAAAAATTCGACATATATAAATAAATGTCTGTGAAGCATGCATTAATGCGTATTCTGTGTCGCGTCGGTCCGCAGGTGCAACAGAACCTGATCGACAAGGTGTGGCCGAAGCTGCGCGTGCTGGCGCGCTCGTCGCCCACCGACAAGTACACGCTGGTGAAGGGCATGATCGAGTCGAAGGCGTTCGACACGCGCGAGGTGGTGGCCGTCACCGGCGACGGGACCAACGACGGGCCCGCGCTCAAGAAGGCCGACGTCGGCTTCGCTATGGTACCCCGCCGCGCCTCGCGCCTCACACCTTTTTTTTTACGAGGGGGAAGTCTGCCAAAGAGGGGTATATTTTACTCCTGAGGGAGGAGTTCGGGGCATGTGGGATTTCTACCCACAAAACCCCCCCGATGGCCATCTAGCGCATGTTAGGAGAGGCACTGGGGTCTCCCAGGAACGCGACCAGCGCATACCTCACACCTAGCATCTAGTACCCGTTACATCACATAATGGACGTTGAATACATACAATACAATAACTATTTTTTGCATACCACATATACAACGCTATAGAATAGGATACAAACTAAAAGATGATAGACAACAGGCGGTAGACATACCTACATACATATATATAAATATATATATATATATATATATATATATATATGCCTAAATAAATACGTACGTATATACATACAACACCTATTACTCTGAGATTATTGTGAATCATCGATTCGATTCCTATCCAAGATAAAAAATACGTCTCATAAGCACGAACACTTGTTCTGTATACAGAATATACAATCACCTACATACGTAGATAGAACCGAATCTGTGAAATCTGTCAGCTGCCTGTTCACCGTGGCACGACAGGCTTGGTCTACCTCGCAACTGAACCGAACTGAGCAGTCGATTGTCAAGTCGGTGCTAGATAGTACAATGACGCTACGCTCGTGCTCCGCAGGGCATCGCCGGCACGGACGTGGCGAAGGAGGCCTCGGACATCATACTCACGGACGACAACTTCTCGTCGATCGTGAAGGCGGTGATGTGGGGCCGCAACGTGTACGACTCGATCGCGAAGTTCCTGCAGTTCCAGCTCACCGTCAACGTGGTCGCCGTCATCGTGGCCTTCATCGGCGCCTGCGCCATCCAGGACAGCCCGCTCAAGGTGCCTCGTGACGGACCGCTAGCAGGAAACATAGTCGCCTATGACAATTCTAACGTGTAGTTTAAAGAAATAAGTGGATAAATATTTTTATTATTTGAATTTCCTTACAAAAAAATTTTGTATTTTCGTTCAAGTTCAAAATCTGGAATTCCTCAAGGATCAATATTAGGTCTCCTACTCTTCCTAATCTACCTGTTAGTACGTAACATAACCGCGGAACCGGGATTGTCAGTAACATTTCCCTAAATGTTGCTAGTGCAGTTAGTATTATGTTTATTTGTCTTATTCAATGTTGGTCAGACTTATTGGACTGAGATGAGACGTGACGATGAGAGTATAATAAATTGATATTTACTCAAGAATGATTTTTGTTGCTGGCAGGCCGTTCAAATGTTATGGGTGAACTTGATAATGGACACGTTGGCGTCGCTGGCGCTGGCCACGGAGATGCCCACGCCCGACCTGCTGCAGCGCAAGCCTTACGGCCGCACCAAGCCGCTCATCAGTCGCACCATGATGAAGAACATCCTCGGACAGGCCATCTACCAGCTCTTCATCATCTTCTCCCTTCTCTTTGTCGGTACGTCTCTGCTATTGTCGATCCCCGTGGAGCTGGCAATATATTAAAGTATTCAAAATAATTTTTCATATAGTCCATGTTATTATAATTATTTACAACGATTTCATTGAAATATATTAGTGTGCTGTTTCGATTTAGATGTTACAACTGAGTAAGCATGGTTTAAATTCGCATGCAATTGTGGAAACGTGTATTTTAGATGGTGATACTTGGATGTCAAGAAACGACCATGTTAATTGTGTGTTTTTGAAACGTAAATATGTAAGCAGTGAGCCAGTAAAAGCGGCAGCAACGGGCTAGTGAATGTTGAAAGTGCATTCGCCGCGGTGTCCGCAGGTGACCGTATGCTGAACATCCCGACTGGCCGCGGCCAGCAGCTGAACGCGGAGCCGACGCAGCACTTCACGATCATCTTCAACACGTTCGTCATGATGACGCTGTTCAACGAGATCAACGCGCGCAAGATACACGGCCAGCGAAATGTGTTCCAGGGGCTCTTCACCAACCCCATCTTCTACTCCATATGGATCGGCACTGCCTTGTCACAGGTAACGTCCACCCGCGGCCGACGACGCGGGGTGCGCTTCAGCAACGTCGGCAGTTATTAGAATTTCATTGCCTTCTTCCATGGAGGACTTATTTTATCTGGCTTCATAGTATAAGCATAGTTTGGTAAGAGTCTAGCCGATACTCATTATAAATTATAGAAAATGTATCAGAAATAAAAAACAATAAGTCACTAAGCTATTGCAGTGTTTGATAGGATGTCTGAAATTACGTGCGATTTATCTCGCCGTTTTACATATACTGCAAATATAGATTAGCGTGGCTGGTGAACAAAGTGATACGTGTTCAATGAATGGTTCCTTTCTTTGTTTGTTTCTTTCGATCACGGGAGACGCTCGATCGGTTTCCAGGTGGTGATAATTCAGTTCGGCGGCATGGCGTTCAGCACGGCTGGCCTCTCGATAGACCAGTGGCTCTGGTGCCTGTTCTTCGGCGCCGGCACGCTCGTGTGGGGGCAGCTGGTCACCACCGTGCCCACGAGGAAGATTCCCAAGAAGTTGTCGTGAGTCATATCCCCTCACCCCACATTACTACCCCATCCCACCAGTACTAGGGGAGACGCGGCCAATACCTTATCATACTTGTTTATTGACGATGCATCCCCAAAGGCTTTATAGAGTAATAAAGAGTGGACAAGAGCAAGTTGAACACTCATATCTAACGCAAATAATGCGCTCCCATATAGCTTCATAACATTATTCACCAATAAAAAAATGTAATCAGTAGAAAGGTATTGTTGAAACTAAGGTATTGTTTGTCTAGCACATAATCTAAAAGCATTCTTATATTGTCATTCGTGAAATACCTAACAAAAACCCCGAGGTGATTTAACCGTGACCTACTCCCGCAAGATGTCGCCGCGGCCCCAGTCCCCTCAATACCACCCGACCTTTCCCAAGGCTCTGGTCGAAAACCCCCACCAGTGTTGTCATAAAGGATCAAGATGAAAATTGTCGCACATTAAAAGCGGACGGTAGTATGTGAGTATGGATAGTTACGTTGAAATAGTGATTTCCAATATTCAAATTCAAAAAAATTACCTTACATTCCACTACTATAGGTGCTACGTTTTGCAGTAATTATCATTATTTTCATTATATCAGACCAAGTGTAATTCTTTATATATCGGGTGAAATATATTAGTAGTAAATTGACTAAATAATATAAAGTAACCTACAAGCAAACTTATTTCTACTATACATACGAGTATATAACAAAAAATACATGATGCTGATTTAGAAATATCGTGCAATGTATCCAATAATTTTTATTGTACAAAGTGACTCGGTTTTCAAAAGCCACGATCCGTTACTCGCAATCCGTTCTAGTGCCATAGTGTTCCAACCTGTCCCCAACCTTTCCTAACCTAGAAACAATATCCTCATTTCTACGGTTTCTTTACGCGGTTTCATTACATTTTAATAAATGTCGTATAAGTGCTCTGAACGTGCCCGTCCCGCAGGTGGGGCAGGGGCCAACCGGACCCGGAGACCATCCAGCCGGGGCCCGACTACGACGCGGACCTCGACAAGAAGCCCCGCGCGGGACAGATCCTCTGGATCCGGGGGCTCACCCGCCTGCAGACACAGGTACGCACTGCCGCTGGCCGGCGGGAGGGGGGGAGGGGGGCTGTCGCTTGGGGGGGACGTTCGGGGACGATGTGCCGTCGGGCGAATAAGATATTTCGTATCGGTGCAATTGGGGATGTTGGGGAGGTTGGGCTCGGGTGAACAATGTGTACCGTCGGATGAATAACATTGTGTGGAGGGTGTCCGTGTCTATTTGGGCAATGGAGTAGACAGATAGTATAAGCATGAGACTGGCGATATATTAGTTAATGTTGTTATCAACTTTTATATACAAGATGATGTAAAAGTCTAGTTACTTATTACCAGTCTAATAATCTATTAATAACAATAAAGGCGATGGGTGGCCGTGAAGTATGCAATAAACGAAAGGTAAACAGTCTACAAAATATTTAGATCTTCTGTATTATTATACCATCAAGCCAGATCACTAAAGGGGTGGGCAGTGGGCACCGAGTATGAAATATTATCTATGTTGATGCTGCGTTTGGTTTAGTGCTTATTCGTCCGACGGTAAACCTAATTTAACTCTTGTGATCTCTAATGCAATTACAATCTCTAAGATCTCAGAGGAGGATCGACAAGCTTAGTTAAATTAGGTCGGGGAGCGGTTCGTATTATATGACAGAGAGTTGATGCTTTGGCATATAATATGACGTCACATATATGTGGGGGCTATATATGTCTAAACGTTTGGTGATATCGATTTACCATCGAATCAAATCGGGTATTTATTATTTAAATTCCAATCTGCGATGATAAAGGTGACGATTTAAAAATTCCTCTCGGATTGGAATCGGATTTTTCTGTGAATAATTCTCCACGTGATTTGCTAGTCTACGCTTTGAATGAACGTTTTTTTTTTTTTTAAATTCTTAACGATGAACTGTGATCATAATTATTCACAGAATTTGACGGTGATATGCAATGAATAGCATTTCAATAAAAGAACAAAAGTGACCATAGAAGCTTGCATCTTGCATTCTACCGTCGGTCCGTTATATACGTCATTGATGGTATCATGGATTTTTACAGGCTGTGATTCAGACTGATTTATTATATAATTAAATTAATATATAATTTTATGTAATATATTATTATATTATATAAAATCATATATTATTAAATTATTATATAATTTTATATAATATAAAACCATGATGACATTGTATGACAATATAGATAGTACGGTTTCCGTAATAAATTTTAACAAATGTCGTTGAATAAATAAAAATTAAGAAATTTCCATCAAATTGATCGTTGGATATATATATATATGGGTTTTGTTGAAATTTAATACGGAAACAGGTCGATGTGAAAAAAAAATATATGGAATTTCCAGTTGCTATCGAAAGAGTTTGGAATAAATGATAATATTATGAACGGCAAATACCTATGTTTTCGTGCTGAACCCGAAACAGGGATAAGTTCTTTTGTTTTTAAGTTTACAGAGTTATATAAAAGTTATATACTGCAAAGTCAACAGGTCAACACTGCGGATACCTTGGGCATCCTAACGCTAAGTTAACGATATTATCGTCCATTTATATATATATATATATATATATATATATATATATATCTATATATATACTTTTACTATTTTTGCATACAAGTCGAATATAACCACCATTTTCAATATACTATGCATCCATATTATAGATAATGTCGTCATAGATATAACGCTGATCCATTTTATTACACATTTGATTTATTGGTACAGTAAAGCCGGATTGTTCACAGTTCGATATTTGACATTACAATTATTTTGATATATCAAAAAGACACATGTAATATTTTGCGATAATGAATTCAAACTTTTCAAAACGACTTTTATATATGTATATACTTATACTTTACGGTTTAGTTTTTTTGTTAATTTTTTTTTTCCGTTCCCTTTGTAGTTCTTTTTCTTTTTTTTTTCTTTTCGTTTCCCGTTTTCGTTGTTCTTTAATTGTTTTGTCTCTATTCTCCTAACACTTCTGTTCTTATTCTAAAGCGATTATTTCTATACCCACACAGAGAAACACTTCACAAGAGTAATAAAAGTAGTGACGCTATATTATTTTGGCCCGTGATTAACGTAGATTGAGACAGAAACAAAAAAAAAAAAAAAACAGAATATTGTTCGGTTTTCACATTTTGAAATCGGCCTGTTGGCTCGTCGCACTTTGCGAACGGCGAAAACGTTTTAAAGCCGACAAGGGATGAGCAAAATCGGCAACCGAACAATGTTGTATTAGAGATTTTTTTTTTTCTAAAACTTATTAATTCCGACGCCCGGTTTCATGACACCCTCTCCTCTTAATTCTCAACTTCTGATACTCGAACACCTTCGTGTACCTTTGCCTTCGAGGAACTGTCACTGTCGCTGTCATTTATCTTTCCGTTTTTCGCTCCGCCTGTGCCGTGAAACCGGGCCCCTCCACCCAGTTAGAGTACCATTAGACGGCGTGAACATCGCGATTGACGGCCATGCATGCTCCGCAGTACGGAATATACAGTCTGACGCTTACCAATTATTGTTTATTTATAATTTTTTGTAATACTGTTATAATTTTACTACCTGAGTTGACTGTACCCCCACCCCCCAACCCCCACCCTGTACCATTACCTATTGGCATGCGATTTATGTAGGCTGTGACGATGTA
>DWDX01004275.1:0-11905 GCA_018245675.1 Agara michaeli
CAGTATTTCACTTATATGTTATCTATGAATAAAAATCAGTCAGTGTCATTTGCAACGACAACTCGTGTTTTTATTAGGTTATGGGCCCAGTTGTTTCCAAAAGTAAATTGTCGAGTAAAAAGTATATTTATCCAGAATGTCTACCGCGGGATACATAATGAACGTGCCGAAATTGAAAGGACGCGAAAACTACGATGATTGGTCATTCGCAGTGAAAAATTTTCTTGTGTTGGAGGGCATCGATATCGACGACATCTTGCCAACGGTCACCGAAGCCGAACAAAGGAAAGCGAAAGCGAAATTAATTATGACCATCGATCCATCGTTGTATGTACACATAAAAAATGAAACTACAATTATGGCGGTATGGAATAAATTGAAACAATTATTTGATGATAAAGGATTCTCAAGAAAAATAAGTTTATTACGGACATTGATAAACATTCGCCTGGAGAACTGTGAAAATATGACAAATTATGTATCTCAAATAGTCGAAACTGCTCAACGGTTAAAAAGTACAGGCTTTGAAATCAGTGAGGAATGGATTGGATCTTTGCTGTTAGCCGGTCTACCAGAAAAATTTGCGCCGATGGTTATGGCTTTAGAACATTCAGGCCTAACGGTTAGTTCCGACGTTATCAAAACAAAACTTCTTGACATGACATCTGACGTCGACAGCAGTGGAGGTGAATCAGCATTTTGGTCAAGTAAACCAAAGATTAGAGCTACACAAGGCAGGTCAAAACAAACGTCAACGTCACCATCGAATACAATATCAAAAGTGACAACTACGGGTAAACAGATTAGATGCTATAAATGCAAGAAAATTGGGCATTACAAAAACCAGTGCACCGAGAAAATAAAAGAAGCAAGTGCCTTTAGTGTTGCTTTCTTGAATGGAGAATTCAGCACAGATGATTGGTACATAGACAGTGGTGCTAGCGTTCATATGACAGCAAATCGAGAAAATTTAACTGAAATTCGACAAGTACAGGACATAAAAGAAATAGTTGTTGCAAATAAATCATCCATGCCAGTATTGTGTACAGGTGATACACAGATCGTAACGTGTGTGAATAAATCTCAGTTTGACATACCTGTTCGAGACATTTTGTGCATTCCAAATCTCACTACTAACTTATTGTCAGTAAGCAAGTTGATAGCAAACAGAAACAAAGTATCGTTTGACAAAAATACTTGTTATATCCGTAATCAACAGAATGTGCTAATAGGAGTGGCAAATTTACAAAATGGAGTGTACAAATTAGAAACATTAAAGTCAGAGAAGGTGCTTGCAGCGGCGGCAACTCACATCACAGATGCTAGACGATGGCATAGAAGACTGGCGCATATTAACAGCAATGACCTAGAGAGAATGAAAAATGGAGCTGTAGAGGGAGTTACATATACAGAGAAAGCAGAAATAACAAAGTCAAACTGTGAGGTATGTCGTGAAGCGAAACAGTCTCGTTTACCGTTCTCATCTTCAAACAATAGAAGTGAAACATTGTTAGAAGTTGTTCATTCAGATGTCGCTTTTTTAGATATTCTTAAACAAGTGCTAGTGGTGAAACGACAGTCCGAAATCCAGGATTTGAAAAAAGAAACTAAATTAAAGCGAACCGATTCAAAAATGACATTGGAATTATTGAGCGCAGGTGAACTGTGTACTTAGTGCGAGTTTTCCTCTCTATTCGTTCGCGAGAGAGTAAACTACAATTTGTATAGCATTGAAACAGCGCCAACTAGTGTCAGTAATGGGAAAACTAATTTTGCGAGTGCCAATGTCAATAGCACTTGTCAGTGGGTGACGTGATCGCACATGATTGGCTGTTTCTAGAGCTCAGAGAGTACAAAATACAAAATTTGACATTGGATGCGTCACTACCATAGCGACTCACACTCGCTTCGCGCCGTGAATATATTTGTTAAACTCGCACTCAGCACACAGAGTCTTGTTCAACGATCCCTAAACGGTCCCTAACCGACTTGGTCAACGATCCCTAAACCGACATCTAAATCTAAATTTGAACAACAATAATTAATTAAAATAAAAAATTAATTAATTAATTTCTATATTAATTAATTTATTAATTTATTAATAATTAATAATTAATTATATCAATTTGTACAACTGCCTGATGATCATGAAATTACAAAAAGGATTGACAAAGCAATAATGGATCTTATAATTGTAGATATGCTGCCCTACGCATCGGTGGAAGGCGAAGCAATTCGGCGACTCAATTTCACAGATCCCCTTGCAATTCCCAAATATCGGATGAAGCCTGAAAAATATTTTAGAAAATCACTGATGCCGAAATCATAATCATTGCAAAAAGCGAGTGGGTGAGTGCTAGAACCGATATCTGGACCAATGCATCTAAAACATATTCACTTCTCAGCTTCACTGCTCATTTTATCGCAAACCATCAACGCCTTAAAGTTATCTTGGGTGCGTGCACGCTGTAACAGAATCATACCAGTCAATATATTGAGCAAAAATTTCCAGAGATGGTGAACGAATGGGATTTAAACACCAAGACCTTTCTGGTCCGATGTGACAATGCAGCAAACATGGTTTGGGCGATGCGTGGTACATACGAATCTATAGCCACATACGCTGCAGTTGGTGATAAAACAATCATTATTTTCAGACAAAGAAAAAAAACGACTTGTTAAAAAAATGCAAAATAATCGTAGGGCAGTTCCATCACATTGAGTGGTGAACTAGAAAACTGACAGAATGTCAAAAACAATGCGAACTGACACAACACATTTTTGGTGCAAGATGTTAATGTGAGGTGGAATAGTATTCAATAGCACGTACTTGATGTTACGAAGGCTCTTGGGGCAAAAAAAATCAATAAACTTGTAGTGTTATTCTTTTATGAAGCCACACTTGATTTGTCATTTGGTGATGCGTGCATATCAATTGTGATACCTTTTATATCATTATTAATCCGCAACTTACAAGTTCGATGCTCAAACGACGATAAGATGATGCCAAAAATGAAAAACCCGTTGTACTAGTCTTTGAATATGAAATACTCTTTTTTTAAAAACAATACTTCGTTAACGGTTGCTACAATTTTGGATCCAAGATTTAAATCCAAATACCACAAGAGCAATGAATTTGATGTAGAATTACCTTCAAGAAGGAAGTTTGCTTGATATGTAATCAAGATAATGAGTTTGTAGGTGTCGCTAATTTGACTAACGGAGTGTACAAGTTACAAATTCAAAAATCCGAGAACTTGTTATCGGCTATGAGTGCTATGACGATGTGGCATAGACGGATAGGACATATAAACAGTAAGTCCTTAGAGAAAATGAAAGAAGGTGCAGTGGAAGGAGTTTCATTTGACAAGAAAGCTGATATCCGGATCCAGAACTGTGAAGTGTGCTGTGAGGGAAAACAGCCACGTTTTTGGGCTGAAGCAGTGAATACTGCAGTGTATCTCATAAACAGAACGCCAGCTGCCGGTTTAGGAATGATGACACCGTTCGAGAAATGGACAGGCAGGAAGCCAGACCTTAGCCATGTCAGAATATTCGGTAGTAAAGTAATGGTTCATGTTCCCAAAGTGAATAGACATAAATGGGATAAAAAGGCTGATAAACTGATATTAGTTGGATATCAGGATAACGTGAAAAGATATAGATTATATAACCCAAAAAATTGGAAGATAACTACGAGCAGGGATGTGATTATAATAGAAAATGAAAAAACAAGCAAAGCTCAGATAGTAGTAAATAACAAAGAGGAAGAAGAAAAGTCAGAGAAAGAAGTGGAATCAGATGCACCGTCAGAACCGTCAGAAGATATCGAACACGAAAATGGACAACTCGATTTATCGCCCCTATGTTTGATTTGGCAATAATTAACTCAACGCTACATTACAAAAATAACGAGTTACTCACAAATATCCCAGTAAAAAAATCCAACAACTTAGAAGTTTTGAGATAGAAATAGCTGAAATTTTAGTAACTACCAATGTCTCCACTAGTTTCGGAACAGAAGATGAAGAACAACAGCCACGGCCTAAACGCTCTAAACCAGCTGTACCGCTTCCCAGCGCCAGTTCAAGAACTCATGGTGCTCTCCATTTGACTTCGGCTGCAGAAGTTCAAAATAGATGCAGAAGACCGCGGTGCAACAAGAAAAGCACAATTATATGCAAGAAGTGCCAAATGTACTTGTGCCTCACTAAAGAAAGAAACTGTTTTTTTAAGTTCCACACTGAGATTCACTGATCTAAATCTTAATTTTATCAATATTTTCTTTTTTAAATACAGTAGAAACTCGATTATCCGGCCCGAAGTTATACGGATTCGCGATTATCCGGACTACAGACCGATTGCACCTACAAGTCGTATTTATGCAAGCATGAACGTGTCGGAACTGGTAGCATCCCGCCTCCGCCCGCGCGGTCGCTGCGCTGCCCCACGCGTTTCGTTATTGTTTTATGTAATTGGTTAGTAAATGTTACTGCGTCCCGACGTGTGTGTCACGACTGTATATTTAAAGATGTCAAAGCGTAAGAGAGTGGTGTTGTCGCTTAAAGACGAATTAAATAATATTGATTCAATGAAAAAAGGAGAATCCGGTCGTAAGTTAGCTGATCAGTACGGTGTAGGTACATCCACGATAAGTGATATTAAGAAGAGTACTGATTCAATTTTCTTGTACACCTCCAAATTAGATAGTGAAGACGGGAGTAAACATAGGAAAATGATGAAGTAACCGAAAAATGAACTTTTACAAGACGCTTTTTATTGGGGCAACTGAAAAACAGCGCTACTCAGGATATACCAAATCCGAGTTAGCATCGGCTGAGTTGTCTCCTATTGCCCATTACGTGATATTGTATTGTATTTGTTCTGTTTCTTGTTAAATGTGCAATAAAGTTCTATTATTGTTATTATTAAAGCCATACTGCATGGAAAGAAAAACACTGGATTTTTTTCCCGCTGGCGTTTTTACTGGATTTACTGAAGAACATCTACAGCAGTATAAGTATGTGACGTACATTAGATTTATGTATACCTTTTAAAGGATCAAACAATTTTAATTGCCTAGTATCTTTGAAAGGGCGGAAAATTTGGAAATTGAATCATTATAACGATAACTATCATGATTATAACACAAATACTGGCTACGCACAGTGCTTTGAGGATATATTATGAAAGTTTGAATGACGAAGAATGTTTTTATGTAAATCATAATGTAAATTGAAGCTTCAATCCAGTTACTTTTAAGCTTTGGGAATGAAGCTGGAATAAATGCACGTGTGCTCTTTACCAGACTAGAGCCATACTGCAACATTGCTAGTTTATTTTTTTTTTGTTATTTAAGCGTGCTGGGAGTTTTTCTTTCACCGGCTTTTCTCTCCCGGCACACAAAGCCGAAGTAAGGTGACTAAAACATGACCTACATTGAGTGTAGGTATGTACCTTACAATGAATAAAACAATTTGAATTTGAATTTGGATTCGAACGGACTGAATTACTAGTTAACGGACAAGGGCAGATGGTCTCGTGCTTTACCCAATATTTGAAACACCAAAAGGCATAAACACAAACATACACTCGTACTCTAAGACAAGCTGACACCTGTGGACGTGGAGCCGTTTCGAAACGGTCAAACATTTAATACAACCGAGCAAATGTGTAATTTCCGGTCGATATCAACAGAAATACAGTCATGTGACCAGCGCTTGTAAGCGATAACAGTTACGTGGAAAGAGGCGAGGCGAATGAGTCATAAGCAATAATATCGTAGAAGGAAAAGTACTGTGCATAATTAAAATGTATAATTTTAAATTTTTACTTTTGAGTCCGAAGGGAGTAGCCAACGAGCAGATAACAGTTCAAAATGGCCGCTCTAAATTATAAATAGACCCAACCGATACTGAACAGAACTATACGAACGTGTAAGGAATAGGACTGAAATTAGTCAGACGAGATCAGAGATTAAGATTAGGATTAATTATGAATTATGGCCTCCGATGACCAAGGGGCTGGCGACTATTTCGCGCAGAGGCTCAGCCTCACTGCACAGCGCGGAAACGCCGCCAGTGTTTTGGGAACCATGCCACAAAAGGACATTTTAGAGGAATTTTTTTGTTTATATTTTATTTTTATTTTTACATATTTATAATTAGCTTAATTTATTATATTATCTATTATTTAATTATTTAATGTATATAATAATAAAACTTTTAAAAAGAGATTAAGAATTAGTATTAGTCACTGTCTGGTTTATTAGATGTTTGTCGTTGAAAAGCTATTACTCTTGAAAACGGCAATGAACAGCTTAAGTATATATTAAGGTACACACAGTCTAGACCAAAGCTGATAGAAATAGGCCACTATTAATTGTAACATTTTCTTTGTTAGAGACATAGAGATTTTATTATTATTATTTATTATAAAAGTGTTTATATATGTAGCATTCCGTCACTAACAATAAATTTTGCAGTGTCCGTTCATCAGCTTGGGGCTCTCCTCGGAAGAAATAAGCTAGCGGACAAGTCTCCTCTGAAAGTTTAGTGTCCAGACCGGACGCGTTCTTTAAAAACCCGTTCGAGATAGTAACATGGAAGTAAATAACTTTGCAGCTTATGTTAAGGCTATCTATCATTAGGTCCAACACCAAATTTCTCTAAGGTGCGCTTGCTAAATTATCCACAGCACAATTTTTTCTGACTTAAGCTACGCTTCGAGATCGAGCTAGCTGGCTATACGCATGGGCCATAATAAATGGAATATTAACAAACTACTCCTTAAGACCTGCAACGTTCCTATGAATCATCTCAAGAAGTAATTCCGTTCTATTTGGGATACAAACTGCTTGTCAGTCTATTAGCGTAAATATTGGCCTACGTTTGCATTAAAAGTAGTCTGATTTATGCAATATTAGCTCCAAACACGGATGAGTCTCTGTCGACAATTCTACCCAAACATTTCTGTTTCCGAGAAAACATTTTTTTTTCGATCCTTCTGTTGGTCCACTGCTGGACCGGGTCTCCTCTCATAGTGAGAGGGATTTAGGCCATAGTCCATCATACTGACCGAGTGCAGATCGGTAGAGAAAACATTTGTTGATTCTTAATGCTGTTGCAACCGTTAAGCTTTTAAGGACTTCATGTTTAGAAAGAATACTGCCTTCTAGTAATTCAGTTCCATTTTCAGTATATTAAAAATACATTTTATAAGTCATATATGTCATATTAATTCGATTCTTATTAAAATGGTGAACATCTTTGAATGCGTTTTTATTTTTCAAAACCACGTATCTTGAAACTGATCTTAAACATTATAGAGCTAAACTTTCGCTACTGAAACAGGAATATATCCGAACTGTGAAAAGTTAGTTGTAGGCATGTTATATAATACTACTCACAAGATTGTGCCGATACACAGCCAATCACAAACACAGCGAAATATAGCACCTTGAGCCCCATCGTTCACATTAACACTGGCACACAATATCGGTATGTCGCAGAGACCACGCCCAAAAGACGCCAGCGACCTAACTGATCCGTTTGATAGTATTGCTATCAATGTAAAGCTTATTTAAAAGCGGTCCTGCGGCGTTAGTCGTGAAATCTTATCAACGTTTCGAAATTCAGAGTAAAGGTGGGTGATATTAAACGTACTGATAACAAGATAACGCGCTAGTAAACGATACGCCTTGGCATCCCACTAGGGCGCACACTCGGCCCCATACTATTCTTTATCAGCGATATTGACTATTGCTCGCGGAATCCATAAATTCAATAAAGTACTGACTAAGTACTTGTACATTACTACATTATTGAAGTAGTACGCATAGTAAAGTATCATTTTTACTTTATCAAAATCATTTCCTTTTTGAACAAAGAGACAATAGCTTCATCACTTATGTGTCACCGAGTTCGAAGAATTGTGAAGGATTCCAATGTGTTGATTCGACTATTTTTAATAACAACGCGAAGCTTAGACATATATTCTGTCCGGTTCTGATAGTCTTAAACGTTCAATAACAAAAAAATGCCACAAAATCCTCCTTCCATTAGGAATAAGGACACAAGGAACTAGGAATTGAGCTCTGCGTAGGCGACATATCTAAATACTAATGAATATTTGATTTTGGGGATATTCTGGACAAGAGTGGCATCGGACGGGAAGATGTTATTGAGGTCATGAATGCTAAGAAGGCAAATGAAAATAAATAAATATTTGACCAGGAATTAAGGAACTATTTGTTAGTTCAGGATTTTGGGTTCAATTCATTTATTTATGTAGACATCTAACTGGGGATTGCAATGAGCAAATCTAAAGCGTAGATGGCTTGTCTTCCAAGTGACCCCGGATAATGTTAACAAAGTGAAGTTGAATGCCACCTAGGACAAATATTTGTGTTACTAGCGTAAGTATTTGTTCTCTGTCTGGGTGTAAAATTATCTTTATATAAAAGAAAATGTCAGCTGTTTGGTCTTTAGTGGCTTTGCCTAGTTTTAGATCAGATGGCCTTGTAAACTGAGAATATTTCGTATCATCGCCTGGAGCTCTATTTAAGAAACTCTATATTTTGTGGCTCGCTCTCTTTCAAGAATCGCTCCATCCTTATCGTCATTGGTCGGGAATCTAGCTCATTTATAAAACGCCATTTTGCGATACTAATATTCATGGTAATATAAATGTTTAATATTAAGCGATATTCCTTGTGGTGTTATGTCATCATTGATATAAATGGAAACGGTTTGAGTTGTTATCAGATAAGCATGTATCGATCCGCACTGTTTGTTTTCAAGTACAACGGTGGACGCGGCAAGTTTCACTGTAGTTATCTGAAAACATCAATAGCCAAATAGATTTAGATTTCAGTCTCTCGCTTCGAGGGTCTGCCTTCAAATCCCAGAATACAGCTCACACTCTCAAAGTCGTGACCTGAACATCTTACTGTTATCCATACTAGTATACTGCTCTCTGTGTCTGTCTAATCTGTACCTATCTAACGTGGTGGACCATGGCCTTAAACCTCAGTACGGAATCTTCTTCCATCCCTGTTCAATAATGGAACAATGGGGTTTAAAAGGGGTTGTTTGGTAAAGTTAGTGACCCTGGCTTCGAAACAGGGGATTGTGCCTTCGATTTTGTCTAGTGCAAAGATTGATGTGACGAGTAAAGATGTAAAATGATTTAATATTCATTGACCGTATTTGTCATTCTCAATGCCCTCTTATAAGCGTACAGACAACCACAAAGTAAGTACACATATCGCACGCTTACTGGAATACTGACTTAACTCAAAAAAGACGATTTTTGGGAAATCGCAAAAGAAGATCTCGCAATGAGGCCTCATCGTACTTGTTGATGAATAAAATTAAAACTAAATCATTAATTAATTAGAAGTGCTAGTTTTTTGTACATTTGATTGACTATCTATTACATCACAGTAAAAAAAAGATCTCTGTATCTGTACGTAACTAGATTTTAATTTATCTCTTAATGAGTCAGTGTTCCATGCAATATATACTGTGGTAGTGCAAACAAGTAAACTAATGTATATTTAAATACAACTAATACTAATACAACTTTATTGTATATTTTTATAACAATAAAGATATATTTATCCAGCGGTGTCTAAGTCGAAACTTTGTTTAATGACTGTACACTATGATATCATATACCCAGTAACAGTAACGGATATTAAACGTACTGAAAATAATGAAAAAATATCGATAGATCACGATTCGAACAATTTTCAGCTTTACTCCACTGCGATAAGACTGTTGAAGAGATCTAGCAATGTTGGTTTTCAATGTTTTTCTTGAACAAATTTATGACTAAATTTCTATGAATCTGATTCAGTTTTCTTATGCTTTTTAAATGAATTCACTCAAACCAATGCTACTGATATTACAAATTGATATACATATCTATTATGTGCAGGATCGTACCAAAGGGACCGTTTTGCTCAATTTGACTCTCACATTAATAACTAGCTTTTGCCCGCGACTTGGTCGCGCGCATATATTATTATACAAATGTTATTATACATATAAACCTTCCTCTTCAAGCACTCTATCAAAAAAACCGCATCAAAATCCGTCGCGTAGTTTTAAAGATCTAAGCGTACATAGGGACATAAGGACCGAGAAAGCGACTTTGTTTTATACTATGTATAGGGATAAAGCTTCAATTAAGGCTGTAATATACCCAGACTGGTATACTACAGCCTTCGTTGAAGATTTAATAACGGCTTAGCAACTTTACATAACTAAATGAACTACAGTATCGAGGTTTCCTCATAATATATCCTTTATAGGTAACCTATTGTATTGATATTATATTTGTGACTTATATATCATTTATTATACTTTGAATAACATTTGAAACAGCCTGTTTTCGTAGTAATCGTTAATTAATTAACCTTTCGTGCGACACGATAACATGTCCACTAATGCATTTTCTGTGTTATAAAAACTATCATCCGTATTATTTAAAATTCATTGTAATATCTATGTAGTTAGATAAGTATCTTGACTAAGTATTTGCGTTGGATGTACTTGGATGTTTTCACGACGTATCTGTTACTAAGGTAACCATGTTTTTACGGATTGCATTGAATTTTTTTTTTGTTTTTTTGCATTCTCTTGAAGCACTGGCAGTATATCCGAAGACATTCCTTGCCCACTTTAATTGTCGCATAACAATTCATAATTATTCTACAATATATCTAACAGCTGTGGATTCCAATTCTTTTGTAGAGCCATCCAGGCATATATGTATGTGACATTTTTGCTAACTTTGGCTAAAAACCGCTAATCGCTTGCGCACCGTATAGCCTAAGTTCCCGGTATATAACGACCTTCACCGAGCTGATTAGTGACTGAAAAGTATTTTATATCAAATTAAATATGTCAATTTATATTGGTAATGGATTGAATTTCAGTTATAGTTAATTAGCAATTAACAAAAGTAACGTTTTCAACATTTCACCAATTTGGTTAGTAGACTAATTCCAAGCAAACGTTGGGTTGACAATATTTTTCCTGTCACAACTCTTGGGTAGGCAGGCAGGTATAAAGAGTTAAATCGATACTAGTAACTTGTTAGGTTAGAATAGGTTAAATTTTAGGTTAGGTTAGATTAAATTTTAGATTAGGTTAGGGGTTAGTTTTTTTTTCACAAGTTTGCTTTGGGTTTATCAATTATTCATTGATTCACTTGGTGGCCACCTTGTTATCACTATTTGATACGTGTTCGAGTAAGGCTTAGGTTAGGTTAGGTTTTAGGTTAGGTTAGGTTTTAGCTTAGGTTAGGTTTTTAGGTTAGGTTAGGTTTTTAGGTTAGGTTAGGTTTTAGATTAGGTAAGGTTTTAGGTTAGGTTAGGTTAGGTTTTAAGTTAGGTTAGTTTTTAAGTTAGGTTAGGTTTTTAGGTTAGGTTAGGTTTTAGGTTAGGTTAGGTTTTAGGTTAGGTTAGGTTTTAGGTTAGGTTAGGTTAGGTTTTTAAGTTAGGTTAGGTTTTAGGTTAGGTTAGGTTAGGTGTTTGGTTAGGTAAGGTTTTAGGTTAGGTTAGGTTAGGTTTTAAGTTAGGTTAGGTTTTAGGTTAGGTTAGGTTTTAGGTTAGGTTAGGTTTTAGGTTAGGTTAGGTTTTAGGTTAGGTTTGGTTAGGTTTTTAAGTTAGGTTAGGTTTTAGGTTAGGTTAGGTTTTAGGTTAGGTTAGGTTAGATGTTTGGTTAGGTTAGGTTAGGTTTTGTTAGGTTAGTTTTTAAGTTAGGTTAGGTTTTAGGTTAGGTTAGGTTTTAGGTTAGGTTAGGTTTTGGGTTAGGTTAGGTTAGGTTTTTAAGTTAGGTTAGGTTTTAGGTTAGGTTAGGTTTTAGGTTAGGTTAGGTTAGATGTTTGGTTAGGT
>DWDX01004276.1:0-11905 GCA_018245675.1 Agara michaeli
TTTAAAAAACTTATTGTTTTATTGAAATTTTTAATACGTACTATTTTTTTTCTAGAATTCTTGGTAAAATACGATTTTTCTTAGTGTATTGTACGATCCTCTAGAAAATAAAGTTGGCAACCCTGCAGAGTGCCATTTATTATGATAGTCTGAAATAGGTCACAAATGAATACATAAATCAATAAAGAGGTGCTGGAATTTTAATGTAAAAATAAAATAAAACATGTATGCACTACATATCATACATTAATATATTGCTTAATAAATAAATTAGTAATATTAAATAAACCCCACTACAGTATGACTATATATATTATCTAACGCTTTGTATACTGCTTGTGATCAAACTATTACTAGGATAAATTTTTTCTGAGCCTTTCATTAGTCCACTTTCTCCTTTGATGAGGTGGTTTTAGGTGTTACCACACTGGCTAAGTGCAGATTGGTAGATTTCACACACCACAGAAAATATTATATACTTTATAATGTCTCTAAGGTGTGCAGATTTCCTTGCGATGTTCACATTCACATATAGCGAGTGACAATGGAATTATTTTGTTATAAGTCAGTAAGTCAGAGATGCGTGCCAAGATATGAACTCGGACCGACCGGTGAGAGGCTGAATTTAAAACCACTACACTATATTGTTTATAAACAGGATAATACTCAGCAGTATTGTAAATGCATATGCTCTAGGTCTATTTGACTGCGCTAAGTGACCATTTCCACAAGCAGAGCATAGAGAGGACAGTTAATAGGACATCAGTATTCATTGACTATCCCAATTATTCAACACAAACAAGTTGCAAACACTAGTTTTTCACTTATATCAAAAGTTACATCCTCACTCTTTTCATAGTAGCTAATGAATAATGCCTGCCTGTAAAGAATTACAGAGTAGTTAAGGGTTTTTCTACGTAGCTAACTTTTATAATATGGAAAGCTTATTGCTGGTTACACTGATACAACAGAAACAAATTAAAAACAAAGAGGTTGCTTCAACAAAATAAAAACATCCAAATATAATGGCTACCTTAAAGTACCAAATAAAAAAATAAATACATGTAATTATACATGGTTTACATTTTCATAATATAAATCAGTGCCAGGATATTTAGCTTAAAATAAATGTAATTATTGCATAAATTTATTTAATTTAATCCTCCCCTGCAGGCACGGCGTCTTCTAATCTCTTTATATACTTCACGCGAAGTTCGGTCACCGCATCACCTTTCAGTTGATCCTGTAATGATATATGGAAATGTTTTTAAAACGAAAGAATGGATGACGAAAGAATGACAAAGCAGATATACAATGCGAGTGTTGATGGATGTAGGCGCCGAGGGCGACCTAGACTGCCCTATCTAGACCAAACAGGTCAGATACTGGCTGACGGAGGAGTCAAGAGTCCCTGAAACCGGCGTGCATGCATGAAGAGAGTGATGAATGTAGACGAAGCGCTTCACATTTGCAAGGACAGAGATATTTAGCACTCGGTGCTTTCTGCATACCCTAGCGTGATGGTATTTCCAAAAAAACAATTATCATGCAATTAACTTTACCTTACATACCATTTGCGGTGATTACCTTAATAAATAGGCTAAGCAATCATGGAGAATTAATAAAACGCTACAGACCTGAATGAACCAGCACTGCACATCCAGCTGTACCATTTGCAACGCCCCTCGTATAGCTCCGGGTA
Organism: Agara michaeli; assembly: GCA_018245675.1. Classification (NCBI taxonomy): domain Eukaryota; kingdom Metazoa; phylum Arthropoda; class Insecta; order Lepidoptera; family Hesperiidae; genus Agara; species Agara michaeli. The sequence continues at coordinate 1,703 of DWDX01004276.1, forward strand.
TTAGAGCGCAGTATTTTAGACCACTGTTAGGCATCTCTACCCATTCGCTGAGAGGGCACTGGTCCCAGACTAGTGAGAACTCATCGCCTGAACTACTCCAACTCGTGACTGTTGGATGCATGTTGAGGTACAGTCTGGAATGTGTATGATATATGATTTAGTGATTTTTTTTACTACATATACGTTTGTTTCTTATTAAAGGCATACCAACTAAATACATAAACAAATCTAATACTAAATATTATATTGAAAACATTGTGTTTTACATACTCAAATTAATGGTGTGCGCAGATTTCATACAAGAATACTGCAAAATTGCAATTTCTTGCATATTAGTCTTGACTTGTTAGCATAATATGCGAAGACTTAGACTCAATCAAAAAACTGATTTACACTACTATTCTATAAAATCTTGACCAAGGTGCCTATACATAGAACTAATCAAAGATACTAAGAGATGGCCAGTTCAGGAGTATTTCAAGCATACATGATTCTTTATTATTTTCTATCATACATATAATGGAGCGACGAAATAAGTTCATCAAAATCATAGCCGTTGAAATTCTTTAGACTGCACATACCCTACGATAAATAAACACGACTATGTACGTGTGTATATCATAAAAACAATTAAAATGTACATTGTTGCGTTTCGCCCGGCAAGGTGGATACTGCATTTTAAATAGAACTAAAGAGAAATAAAGAAATAAAGAGAAATCATCATTGCCCTCGCGTAGGGGGGCGTTTCAACTAAGACATCAAGTTAGGAAATCATTACTTGAATGCTTGCTGTATTTTGTCAGCGGTCTCTCTCATTTCCAAGCACCGGTTCGATGTTGTTCGAGCTAGAAAGTCTTCTATCAACCTCACTCCCATGTTGTAGCCAATTCTCTCCAACTGCTTATTCACGTCATCGGTATTTTCTATCTCTTTTAGCATTTGAGACACTAATGCGCCATACGTAAGCGTTAATAGTTCGGAATTCTGGAACGATTTTAACAGAAGTAATGTAACGTAATGACAATAAAAACAAAACTAACGCTAAATTGTACATACAACTTTCTTAGCATCGAGCCTGGAAGTCTGTCGAGACATTATATGCCTTGTTAATTTTCAGTTATTCGGATATGATTTACAAATTATATTATTTGCGGCCACATGCACCTCTCAAATATATTAGATTTTTATATTGTTTAAGAACTATGTTGAGCTTTCTTGCGAATTCTTTGAATAAAAATTCAATACAATTATAATATCAATATCAGAATTTCAACTAAGAATTGACAGTGACATATTCATATTTTTGTAAGAGGCAATGTACGTTTAGAGTCAATGATTAAGCGGAGATACAGACATATACCGTTAAAAACGATAAAAACAAACATGTAATTACTTAGAATAAAGCGCTTTTATGAATACGAAAATAAAATAATTAAGGGAAATGTAGAAGTTAAAGACAAAAATGTATTTATAATAAATAAAAATTTGTATATACATTTTGTGTTAGTAAAAAAGGAAAAGTTAACTACGTCACATGCATAGTGAACCTAATTTACATGACATTATAAACACAATATTGTTTGTAATTTTATTGTCACGAAAACGTTTCAAAATAATTCAACTACCTTCTTGAACATTACAGCTAGAGTTCTTTTAATTTTGAATTGATTATGACAGATTTGACAGTTAACTTTTGACTTTTGTTTTGTTTACAAGGAACTGTTAATAATATTCAGTTCAATTTCGTAATAATTTTAAAAAAAGGAAGATAAATCATGATGTATTATTGGTTTCAAAATACATGTATTTTCAACGGACTTTGACTTATAGGAATGGAAAACGCGGAAGGTGATTCTGATTTTGATAAAGTTTCGGGTGACCCGTCTCTTTCCGCTGTTAACAGTTTGATATTAGATTACTACAAAAAGTTTGGGCGGAATAGGGACCTAGAACAATTCTTTTCTTTATCTACAGCTCAAAGTGATCTAAGAGATCCAACTGGGACATTTTGGAGAAAAATGAAGTCGCAAACAGATTCGTCAGACTCTGGTGAAAAAAAGAGCGACTCTTCCACTGAATTGTGTCGTATTTCAATTAAGTGTTCTATTCCTGAGCCATCTGGTTCACAGGTAAGAAAAGTTTACTTGATTTTTACTTAAGGTGATTGGTTGCATTTAATGTTATGGTTGTAGTTAATAAATATCAAGCCATGTTATAGTCACTGTAACTAATATCATCACTGTAAATTATCTACTTATTTTGTTTTTCCACAGACTAAATTGTTAAGGGATCATAAAAAATCTGATTCGGAATCGCCTCCAATCATTACTGAGGAAGCGGCACCGGGAACATCTCAAGCCAGTGACGAGGATTCTGTTAAATCCTATGATGCACAATCTCAAAGATGTAAGTAGATTATAAAGATTGTGCTAAGGATCTTAAACAGTAGACAATATCAACAGGCTCTTGGCTCTAATGATTGCCTCAAAAGTTATTGTGATGCATGGGGAGGTTATGTGGGATTTGTTTTTGCCAAGTTCCGCCAGTTACCTACCTCCTTGGGAGGCTGTTGCCCAGTTCAGTGGGCTCTGGCATCTCCATGTGGAATACACCAAAGTCCTCTAGCACAGTTCCTCCAGAGTCGCTGATGTGATAGTTCGAAATCCTAGTCTATGTGACCATGATCCCCGAAGCCCAGTAGTTATAACTGTATTCTGATCTCGAGCTTTGGGGAACGTTGAGTCTTGGCTTGTGGATTTATTCTCACCCAGTATAAAATATATTTGTGTGATCAGTATGTGTATTTGTTTTGTGTTGTGGTATAAAATTGTCCAAATAAATATGATGTAAGTATTCTTCATATGTAGTTTATCACTTGTGTGGTTACTGTAGTACAGATTCTGTCTAGTATGATATCAAATGACTGTACATGAATTGTCCAAAGATATTCTTAATAATATTATCGTCTTATACATGAAGCTTGGTAGGCCAACAATTGTAACTTTTTAACTTTTGTTTAATACAACAAAACATTCATTGTACAGAGTAATTGGATTACAATAAATAACATGGTTTATTAATCAAATTAGTTGATCTGTTGAAAACTAATTCAACTTTTGTTATGGTTTTTTCAGCAAATGATGCAACTCTAGACACATCTGTGAACAAGCCTCATTCGCCAACTAGCAGCATTACATCACATCGAAAATTAGAATGGGACTCTTTGGCCGATGTTGGTTATGCCAATGAAAGTGACAGAAAGACTTCAGCGTCGAGTCTTAGTACATTAGAGAAATTAGCTTTAAAACAACAGTATTCACATAATGATTCAAGGCAAAATATAGAATTAGAACCACCTACATCACATTCTACGCCGGTAGAAGAACCTGAATCAAAATCTAAAGGCAAAAAAGTATTTAAGAAAACCACAAAAATTTATCAGAAAGATATTGATTTTGTTGAACTAAATTTACCACACTGTTCACAAATTAATCAACCACAAGCTATAAATGTAAATTTGAGCAAACATATATCGTTTAACGTGGAAAAGGATGGAGGAATAAATTTAGACAATATTAAGAAAAATATTTCTCTATCGCCGGATAAAGTTATTGAAGTTGACAGAAACATTCAAGATAAACTGGATAAAGAAATTCAAACTTCTCCAAAATCGCAAAAAGACAAATCAGCTGGTTTTACAAACATATCTAGTAATATTCCTGCAAGCGGCCAAAAATTCCCCGTATTAATAAGTCTTAATACTTTAAAAAAGAGAAATAGACAAAAGAAACTGAGAACAGCGAGAAAAAAGTTGAAAAATAAAACTAAACTAAAAGCTACCAGGAAAAATGTTCCACAAGAAAAGTGTACAGAACAGGTTTCTGAGGTTGAAAGTTTTGAATATATGCCTGGCCATATGTATAATCCAAACCACATGAAGATAACTCAAACTAAAGTGACACACGTTGGCAACAAATCAAGCTTAGAATCAAGTGTCGGTCTTACGACAGACTCTAGTAAAGGATCAAAACATTCTTTTTCCAAAGATTTAGACAGAAGTGTAGATCTATTAAAAGCAGTTTTGAAAGAACACAATAATGATACTGCACTTAAAAAAAAACTGATTAAAGAAGTTGTACAAAAACTTATCAAATCTAAATATAGAGATGATGAAAGTTCTTCCGAGTTTTTGTCAGGTCTAAGTTTTAACAGTAAAACAATAGGCCAGTCTGAAGGAAACCATACCACAACTAGTACTTCAGGTTCTAATAACACCACAGATAAAACCAAATCAACAAGACCGAGGAAGTCCATTTTACGTAGAGAAAAATTCAATTCAAATATGTTAGCGTCGACTTCTCAAAGTGCACCAAACCTACCTACTATTGCTAATATCGACAAATCAGTTACCTCTGATATGACTGAACCTAATGTCTTTTACAACATTGATTCTGATATATCTCACAAAGAAAGAAATTCTCCGGATATAAAAATAAGTAGAACATCTTCAGAAGAATTGTATAAAAGGTACTTAGAAGCTTTGAGAAAAGAACAGGCATACAAGAAGCATTTGAAGAACAAAGAAGATTTCTTAAAACAAAAGCTTGTTAGTTCTGAAACGGCCATCACACAATTAGAGCGAATTGACTTAAAAAAACAATGTAAGTTAAGGAGCTTATTGAAAGATTTAACTCGAAATAATTATGATGATGGTTCAGGAGATGCTAGGAAACTCGAAGAACATAAAGACTGTGAGATGAACCTTTACCCTTTTCTGAATAGACAGAGAAGTCAATCTGTATATACACTGTCTTCGGGAAATTGTGATAGTCAAAATAAAAACTCTAACCTTAATAATAGAACACAAAACGCTCTTCATGGTCCTTCCAAAACTCATTATAGTAAAAATGAACATCCGTATTGTTGTTGTCCCTTCCACACAGATCATCGTAAGGTCGATTTTACAGATAGTTCTGTTCAAGTCAATATTGAACATGATGATTCCACGAAAAAGAAAAAAAAACAAGAAGATACATATGAAATTGTAAAATGTACGAGATGCAATAAAGAATCTCCTACAGAAATCGCTAAAATTTCGTCAGATTCTGGAACAAAGGATCACAAATATGTTTGTATTTGCTCGAACGAAGGCAAAACATCCTGTAATGTATCTGAAAATTTCCTCATCTACAAATGTTTACGGTTAGTTGATAAAAGTGTTCAACCCAGTGAAGCTTTTACCAGAAATTCATATGTCAATGAATATTGTAACACAGATCACCGTGATGCATGTAGTTGTAAACAAAATGACGTCCATTCACAGACCAGACAAGGACACGATGCCTGTAACGTTTCAGAGGTACAAAAGGTCGCCAATTTCAATAATATTCCACTGGCTCAGAATTCTAAGTCATCACAAACTAACATCAATTCAAATCCAATGTTGGAACCAAAGTCCAGTGTGAAAAGTGTTAGCTCTCAATCATCTGGCAGCACGAATTTTATGCCAAACGGTAACATGAAGTCTAAAGAAATAGCTCCTTTTCCTACGTGTGAAAATAACAAGCCTAAGTCGTTTATTCGTGAAGCTGTGAGAAGCGTCCAAACTGAAATTAGCATCAACCCAAGAATTTCCGATCCTTGTCTGTCAGATATTAACATCATAGACAAAAGGGAATGTGTTAAACTTATAAATGAACATTACAAACAAGTTTCTACGTCGAAAACTGAAAACAATAATGAAGACAATTTGAGTGAGAAGGATAATCAACTGTGCTGTGACGGCAGATCTGTTAAAGTTGTTAATAAATCTGCTGAAAAGAGTTATGAAAATAAAATATTTGACGACAATATGCACACTGCCAATTCAGATAAAGAAGTACAATCTGATCTAGATCCCATTGATGATACTCAAAATAAGAATTTTGTAGACCAATTCACAATACCAATACAAGGTACAAACATGACCGTGAAAGTAAATTTGGGCACAAGAGATAACGCTGTTCATTCAAAGAATAAAACGACGAAGTCGCAGGGTGTTGCAACTGAAAACGTAACAGTGGCTGAAGAATTCACCTCCCTAAGAGATGATTGCACTAAAGGCGTTCAGTGCATTGAAGCCAGTATTTTTCAGCAAATCGACCAAGACGGTAGTAAAGATAATAAGCAGAAACAAACTCCCTTGCATACAAACGATCACACAGTTAATATATGTTCTAAATTTAATACATTTCCGAAAGAAGGACAATGCAATAGGCGCAAGCCCTTGTTACTTACCAATACTGATGTAGCCTGTTGTGCAGGGCATCACGAACTCCAACTTGACCTGAAAGGGCGTAATACGATTGCAAATCAACAAGAACCTAATAATGATGATCTGAAAACTTCAACTGACAATCGTAAACCTGTGAATGATCAATCAACAGAATTCAATTGCGGAAATGGTGTAGAAAAACATAGTTCAGTTTCACGAGTAAACTCTTGCAAGCCCGATGTTGCTACGAAAATTGAAGAGCAGTATCTGGACTGCCATTCCAGAAAGTCAAACATTCGCACCAGTGAAAGTTATACTCAATTTGACATGAATAATGATCGGGTATTAGATGTAATAGAAGATATAACAAAACGTTACTCAAAAGGAGATATAGAAAAAAGCAAGCGTAAGAAATGTTTCAAAGAGATTGTTGGTATTCTAAACTATCTTTTAAACACTGAGGACAGTACTGATGAACAGAATAAGAAATCTAAAGATAGTACTGTTTCAAAGGAAGAGAGTATTCCGCGTGAAGAAACAGTCGATCCAGTTTGCTGTTCATCAAAGACTTTTGTCGATAAAGGAATACAGTTGACTGCAAACAAATCAAAGTCGAATAAATATCCTAACACGCAACCTGAAAAATCCGACCATCTACTGTCTACGGAATTTCCCACCACGTCATCTGATTCAGCGACTTGTAAGGTTCTTAATAGAATTAAGAGAGAATGCGAGAAGTATCATCAGAAACGTTGCAAATCTCACAATGGCTTAAAAACGTGTGAAACCTCGAGCTCCACGTCTGTTAATTGTGATCAGTGTAAGCGACTCCATCAGTGCTATTGCGTCAAACATAAATGTAGACCTCACAGAACCAAAGCTGCGGACAAACCAAAGAAAAAGTGTGTCGCCTACAACTTAATCTTACAGACTTCAGATAGCATCGTGAGCGAGGGTACTTCAGCCTGTCATAATCACGTACCGTTGAAAAATATAATAGTGAAAGTGCCATCAAAGAAAAGGCAGGTTGATAACGTGCCTTTCAGGGAAATGGCGGTCAAGTTCGACCGAAGCAAACAATGTCCCTGTTCGCCTAAAAGAAGTCATCGATCGAGAAGCTTGCCGAACGACTCTGAAATGTCTAGTACTGAGGAGTTCCTGAGGAAAGCAGAGACCTACACCGTCAGAGAATATTTGGAGAGAAACCGACCAGATTTTGTCGAGAAGACGACCAGGCGTCAGGATTGCTTAAAAGTCATCAATGAAACCAGGTAAGGTTGCTTACAAGACGGTGATGATTGACTTCCTATCAGATTCCAACAAGCTCACCAATTTCTTTCACTTCAGACCCGAGGTGTGCCCTTCTAGATATTACAAAATGGTTGTTGTGCATAATCCTAAATGTGCGGCTAACATTTGCTCGAATCCTGGCTATACGTACTGTGGAGGTATTGTTTAACTATTATTCAAAATATTTAAACTTTTCTAATTTAGAATCACATCTTTAATCAGTAAAGCAAAGATTTGTATATTACGTATCGGTAGATGTTGAAAATGTAGTATTTGCCTATTGTGTAAGCAAATAATTTTTAATAGTAATTATTATTAATAATAATAATAATATCTAGGGAGTATTCCAGACAAGGCTATCCGATTCCAAATTAGGCAATCTAATGCCTGCGTTATGGTGACCGGACAGCTGATAAACATACAAACATACATACGATATATTGCTTATACGATATATAGATATTTTTATTACGACCGGACACGGAACAGACAAATGTGCTCATCACACAAATGTTTGTTCTGCGTGGGAATTGAACCCACGACCTCCGGTTTTGCAGTCAGTGTCTCCTCTAACCACTCGACCACGAGGGCGAGTCCATCATTGAAAAAGTATTGTTTGTAGGTGCGCCCGTAATGTTTAACCCCTGTGTCAGTCCTCGTACGCCTGTCCAAAATGAAGTTACAGGAATTGGTGAGATGTTTGAATTTGAATTCGGTCGCTATCTATTGTAAAACTAGCTTAGAAACTTCAAAAATAACAGTATTTCTATGCTATATAATGGATGTCATTATACATATAAACCTCCCTCTCGAATCACTCTATCCGTTAAAGAAAACCGCATCAAAATCCGTTGCGTAGTTTTAAAGATCTAACCGTACATAGGGACAGACAGCGAAAAGCGACTTTGTTTTATACTGTGTAGTGATATTAAAGTTCGCTTATGAGTACTTGATATTTATGAAGCGTGGTCAATGAATATACAACACTATTCAATGTTTTCACGACGTTTTTACTTTTTACTTTTACAATTTTTTACTTTTTACAATTTTTACCTTTTATACTTTTTACAATTTTTTATTCGTCAATAGGTTTTTGATGTCATTTTAATAATAATAGCCTCTTTTTTGCAAGTGTGCATTTTTTTTTGTCCCCCTCCCGTATTCATGAAATGACTCGGCGTTCAGATTTCGACTTTTTAACTGTAATCGTAATTCTCGATTGGTGTTCACCACGTACACCTTACCTTGTCTATTTCAGAGCCCACGAAAGGGACGCCAAAAGGAAACTGTTGTCGCTGCAATTGGACAGGCAACAGACGCTGAGCAGTTTGACCGACGAGGAGCTGAGGCACTTCGCTATGCAACTTAGCGAAGAGCTTCGCCGTAAAAAAGGTGAAATCTAAAAACAGCCTTTTTTTTAAATTTTAAATTATTATTTTTTTGGGATTCGAGTACACGTGTACATGCCAACCCCATTGTTCCTTGCACGATAAATAACAAAAACATCTTAAACTAAGAACAAAAACGGAAAAAATACCTAAATTGAACATTCACGACATATTTGATACAATCATCCATCCACACCTCTAACTCGCAGAGGTGCTTTGATGAATGCGTATAAAAACAGCCTTCTGGACATATTGGTAACTAGCTTTTGCCCGCGACTTCGTCTCGCGCATTTATTATTATACATAATATAAACCTTCCTCTCGAATCACTCTATCCATTAAAAAAAAACCGCATCACAATCCGTTGCGTAGTTTTAAAGATCTAAGCGTACATAGGGACATAGGGACATAGGGACAAACAGCGGAAAGCGACTTTGTTTTATACTATGTAGTGATGATTTCGACGAGGTAATAATTCGCCCGCTAAGTCGAGTTACATTTCACATGTACTATATGTACTTTTATGTTCGGCTTGAACTGTTAGACTTTAGCTCAGTCTGGATTGTCGACTAATCGCGATCAAGTTTCGGCACTGCCGAGTCCTCTATGAAACCATTCGACTGTTGCAAGGTGGTTTTGGACACATCGTGTCCACCATTCAGCCATGTCACTAAGGGACGTTTAGCCTGTCGCGCGAAAAAGGACATAAAAGTTAATTGAATAAATATTTTTTAATGTTTAAATTACGTGTCGCTATTTGCAGTTGCACCGAAATTTATAAGTGAACGTGAAATGAAAAAGCATTCGGAGAGAATCTACAAGCGCCTGCCGGAGGTGACGCGTAAGAGGGAGGAATTGAAAAAGGAAAACGTCAAAAGGACTAATTTGCTTATGGCGAACATTTTTAAAAAGGTACAATTTTTAATTTGTTTTTTTGTTTTTTTATGGGAGTGCACTACACTCCTCTGCCTGCCGCTTAGGGGATTACAGGCGTGATGTTACGTTTTTTTTTTTTTTACAATTTTTAATTGAATTTTGACTGCCTCGTTGGTCGGGCGGTTGCTGGCGCGACTGCCGATCGGGAGGCCCCGGGGTCAAATCCCGGGTTGGGTATTGTTGGATTTTTCTAATTTAGAATTTCTAGCAGTGACTCGGAGTCTGGATGCGTGCCCGGTGCATGGCAATAGCCTCACCGCCTATTCCATTGTGGGACTTAAACGTATCCGGTGAAATGTGGGGGTGTACTACACTCCTCTGCCTACCCCTTAGGGG
>DWDX01004277.1:0-11903 GCA_018245675.1 Agara michaeli
CCCCCACCCTCATCCCCCCCCTCCCCTCCCCCGCCTTTCCCAGCATTTCCCCGGGATGTCGGTACGGAACGCTTCCTCCCCTTCCGCCGCTGCTGCAGTCTCAATGTGACGCTTGTTATAGAGCAGCGGCGAGCTGGAATGCCCCGTGTGCCGGCTGCGGTACAGCGGCGCGCGGCAGCTGCGCGCGCACGTGACCACCGCGCACGAGAGGCGCTACGCGTGCAACAAGTGCCCGCATCGCTCTCACACCAAGTGAGTGTTGGTCTCGACTGGGTCCGCGGTCCGCTTGGTCGGTTGTGATGGTTCACTGAAATGACTGGGGACAATTCCACACGCGGCTATCCGAGTCCCAATTAGGCAATTGAATTGAATGTAAAATTGGATTATGGTGACCGGACAGCTGATAAACATAAGGATAATTGGCTGGCCTCGTGGTCCAGTGGTTGGAGAGTTAGACTGCAAAACTGGAGCTCGTGGGTTCGATTGGCAGTGCAGACATTTGTTTGTTCTGTCGTAATAACAATCTTACTATATATATTTCTTGTGTGCGTGTGTATGTCGCTGAACTCCTCCTAAACGACTGGACCGGTTTTTATGAAATCGTTTTTGTGTTCCAGGGGACTAGAGAATGGTTTGGTTCACAATTTGGTCCACGGGAAAATGTAATTTTTATTAATTTTCAAGTAGTCTTCGATTTTAGAATGTGTCACATCGGATCCTACAGACCGCGCCACCATCGCAGTGTCGACTATTAATTATCTGTCAAACATAATACGACATATGTCCCGCCAAATAAGATTAAAATCGGTTCAGATCGGTGCGACTCAACTATCTATTTATTGTGAGGCTGTACGAAGTGCGCCGGGACAGCTTGTATATACATGTCGTAGTTTACGATTAAATTTGTCGGATCTGTGGTCATGAGTACAGTCTTTACACTGATACACAAACGGGGTCATGAGTACAGTGTTTAGATTGATACACAAAACGTAAACAGGGAGTGGGGCATACTCGGATATAAAGGCGCTGCTGCGCTATCATTGGTCATTCGTCCGTGAGTCGTCAGTGGTGATTAGGGATGTGAGATTAGTGGAAAAGAATCGTTTAAATAAAAATTAATCGATTAGTCGAAAATCGATTAATTTAACAATAAATAAGTTTTCCGAAGGAATAGATTTTTTTGTATTATTTAAAAGTACATGCTTCTCATATTCCACTGATAAACCTAAGAGATTTGAATTTTCCCCGGTTATAATTATTATTTATTTATATACAACCCCAAGGCTGCATATATTCGATTGGCTCATTTGAAATCTGTTGCCCGGTAACAGAATCCAGGCGTTGGAACACGACAAGTGGCACAACGGACATCCGAGTACGTACCCTCGCAAGGTCTGCGGTGAGACATGTGCGTGAGTATACCTTGCCGAATCGACAGGTGACGGTGTCCTCCTACCACCAGGTGCCCCGTCTGCCTGTTTGCTGGGTTAACTTTATAAAAAAAAAAACAGAAGAGGTGTCAAGCGACACCCGGATGGAACGAAGTTCCTTACGATTTAGTGAAGGAATTGTAATAAGATTTTATTTCTTTTAGTTATAATAATATTCTTTTTATTATTAACAAATACAATGTGCTATAAACACGCGCACGCCGCACGGCTTACAACTATAGCAAAAAGTGTCGTTACAACTTTTGGTCTTAATTTTTTCCGCCTAGCCCCCTTTCGCAACGCGCGATAAGGAACTTCGTTCCAAAAAATGTCAAAAACTGTGCGACTATTATACACACGTGTGTGTGTGTGCGTGTGTGTATATATATATATATACACAATTTTTTCCTTTTTTTTATTTCAATAGCGAATCAACTATAACATCAAGGAGAAAGACAAATGCACAAAAATGTAGAGAATATCGCGAGAGAAGGAAATTACAAAATACAATGGTATACAACAGAACTGCACAGAGATCGGATGAATGCAGTGAGACTGGTCAATTACAAGCTAAAAAACATAACTTTTTAATCAATATTCTTTGATTGGTCAATTTTAGATCACGCGATTCAAATTCAAATTCAAATTCAAATTCAATCCGTTTTATTCATCATAAGGTACATACATACACTCAATGAAGGTCATGTTTTAGTCATCTTAATTACTTCGACTTTGTTTGCCCCTCAGGCTATAGTAGACCGGGAGAAAAAAGCCAGAGCAAAAAAAGCAAGTTCAGATAGTCTGAGATTACTATGACAATTTCTTTTGTAGTTCCTTGTTATATGTTAAATGATGTTCATCAAATGTAGCAAATTCCATATAATGAATAAAACTATTTGAATCTGAATTGACTTTGATTTTATTATGGCAGAACCAATAATTCAACCATAACTTAAATATTAAATTGATTCTTTATTTACACTCAATGACACTTTTCCTTAACCGTCAACCTTGTTATAGGAGCTTTGGTTTGCCAGCAAAATAGACCATAAAGGCAATTGGTATACCTGTATATATTACAAAAAATTATGTTCTAATATTGAAGACACTCATTTAAATGTTACATTATGTAAGGTAATATTATATGTCTACAGTTGTTTGGATATGGTTCAGTGGTTCTGAGTCACATTGTTACACAATAAGTATAAGTAAAGATTGACAACATAATTTAAAAATACTGCATTGATGATAATCTAAAGAGGATATAAACATTAATTGGAAATCAACTCTGAATGGTATGATCTAATCTGTTCTGAACTGTCCATTGAACTAAGAATCTCATACTGCAAAAATGATATAGCTGTACCTTTCTAGATTTTTTAGAGGTTCTAAGTTTTCGATTTTTCCGATTTTGCCATGATTCAAATCCAGTTCATCGGTGTTTTCATTGACAATTATAAGCTCCCTTGTTTCCTCCTCCGTAGCCGGCGGGGTCGCGGCAAGCGGCGGCGTCGACACGTCATCCTCTCTAGTATCCTCACCGTTAACCGGTTTCTCTTCCTTAACCTCGTCTGCCTGGTTGTTAACCATTGGAGTGTCCTGGTTCTCTATATATTAAAGAAACTTCATATACAAACTGAACTATGACATTAGTCAATCAACCGAAAAAAAATATTTTTACGTACGTGCCATGTTTATATTTATCTCACATAAAGTATTGACATCACCTATATTAATAATAATAAAATTAGCATGTACGTTTTTTCTTAACGTTGCAAATTAAATTATTTGTGTTTGTAAAACATTACGATGTGTTAACGATTAAAAATATTCTGCTCACTGTCAAAGATTGACATTGACTACTTTGACTAGTAGTGTAGTGACAATAACAATGCAGCGAAAACCATCCAAAATCAGTCCACATCCACAAACTGACCACGTCGCACTTAACTATTAAATATTGCAATTGAAATGAGTAATGTTTATTATATAATGTTTTTAAATTCAGAAAAATCTTTGCTATTTTATTAGTCAAAATGTATTTAATAAGTCTATTAGATATTGCTCTAGATTATAGTCATCATGTTTTTAATATTAAGTACTATCTATGATCAGGTGAAAATATTTTAGTCTGTAAATCTGTCATTTTAATTAGTATCCATGGCTTTTGTTTTGACTCCGCCAAATTTGAAAATAAAATTTAAAAATTTAATACATGGTAAAATTATGTTTCATGTGAATGATTTATTAATTTGACTATTGGATTTCGGTTAACTTCATTTACAATGGATGAAATTAATGACCAGCACTGTACTGTAGAAAAATTTGATATAAAAATAAAGACCAAATCAAAAGACGGGTTAATATTGCAATTACACCACACTGTACGCGGAGCGAATGGAAATCGACGCATACGGTTTTCATCGGCAGCTTTTGATGACGCCCACGAAAAGCTTGCATGTGTTGATAACGCCGGCAACATTTTTATTTTAGACCTCTATGAACTTAAATTTTGGAAGTTGACATGCAAAGCTCCTTCCTCCGCATTACAGTTTGTTCCGAATAAGCAAGATGCTCTTGTCGTTGCCAATACCAAACAGTACGATATAAATTTCATGGATATAGAAACTGGATGTACTTCGCTCACTTTAAAAGGGCACACCGCGCCTATTAACCATATTTCATTTTCAAATAATAAAATAAATAATTTGTTAACGGCCAGTGTACACGAAGCGGTCTTATGGGAACTTAAGAATTATACCAAATATTTTACGCTTAGTACATACCCAGGAGCCCAGATCCAGCAGATTTTATTTAATCCAGCCGGCGATCATTTGATTGCGTGCTTTCAGAACGATACAGTACAGATATGGAAGCATGAAAATATGAAATCTGTTAAACAAATTATTCCAAGTGAATTGAAACACATGAAATATTTGGCCTTTACAATAAATGGCAGAGCAATGGCCATGGCAGGTCTATGCCCAACGTTAATCCTTTTCAGCATGGACACTTGGAAAGCTTTGAAATCAATAGACTTAACGAAATACAACATATCAGGGGCTCAACAAATTGCATTTATACCACAAATGTTTGACGGGGGTGCAAACAAAATTCTTGCTATATTAAGTAGCGATTGCATTTTACACCTAATGGATTTAGAATTAAATAAAATCATACACACCATTTACCCTGACTCATCCGGAATCCGGAAATTTGTAGCAAGTCCTACAGGAAAATATTTCTTATGTATTCTTCAATTGGGAGAAGTAAATATTTACAATTCTTCCTATGTCATGGACTCGGCTCAGCATTCTATTCAAGCTCCTGAGAAGAGTGTTACACCTAAACCTACCATTAAGTATACTGAGCACAGTCCAAAACTAGTTAACTGTTCCACAAAAGCAGAAGTGGAACAAAAGATGAGTGTATGTATGGAAAGTGCCCGACTAAGAAGAATATTGATGCAGTATGGTGAATATCCAGACAAATTTCGGTCAATAATTTGGAGATCACTTCTTCAGACACCAAGGAATAGATCAGCCTATTCCAGTTTAGTTGACAAGGGTTTTCATTCTGCCTATGAGGATATAGAAAAACAGTTTACTATTCACAGTTCTATAACACTTAGGAGTCTGAAGAGGTTGCTATCTTGCCTTGCACATTGGTGTCCGTTATTTGGTGTTGTGAAGTTCTTGCCCGGTTTTGTTTTCCCTTTTGTGAAGGTTCTTCAAAAAGATCCACTTCTATTGTTTGAATGTGTGGCTACTGTGCTTCTCAACCAATGTCAACTTTGGTTTGAATATGCTCCCTTCCCACCAATAAGTGTCTTGGCAATAATTGAAAACATTCTCGGAGAACATGACCAGCAGCTTCTTGATCATTATTGTGCACTCGGAGTGACCAGTCAAACATATGCTCTAAAGATCTTAGAAACTTCCTTCAGTGAAATATTGACTTGCTCTGAATGGCTGATACTTTGGGATCACATTCTCAGCAATGAGCCTTCATTTATTCTAATGGCTGTTGTGTCTTATAATATTGTACAGAAAAATGCAATTAGAAGATTAAAAAATCAAGAACAACTTGAAAACTTTTTTCACATGCAAAATCCTATTGATAAAAAGATGTTTCTGAAAAAAGCTTATCTCCTGCTAAAAGATACGCCTGAAGACATACACCCTAGAAGATTCCTGAATAAATTTCAAGGTCTTGAAAAAGGAAACTGCTACCAACAATTTAATGGTTATCCAAAGGTAACAATTTGTTTGAAATTGGCTAAAAAAGAGAGGAAAAAATTAAACAATCATAAAAGAACTACCCTAAGTGAACTAACAACTAGAAGTCAAGAAAAAGAAATAAATCAAAGGTCGGAAACAGCAGATTTAGATTTCAGATCAGTGTTCAGTGATGACGATGCTCATTACGATGTTAGTTCTAATCAAAGTGATCAGTTAAATAAGCGCAATAAAAAAACTCGACGTAACGATGAGAAAACTGAAGAAGATCATAAGAAAACAATAAAAGATGATCTCATACAGAGTATTATGTATCCAGTGAGTATTAATGTCCATAAGAGTAAAGGGCATTTTTCTAAAAGAAACCACAGTAGGGGGGAACATGAAACAAATGACAAGAGATGTTCGAAGACGAGACACGGTAAATATCCAGATAAAAAGAATGCCGTTTTGGAAAAGGAAATAGAAAAAATAATGAAAAGTTGCTCAAATTCGGAATCTTCTGACTCCTGACAGGTTCAATGAAAACATTGCTTTATTTATTTTGCGATATTTAAGCTTGAAATGTGTACCTTTGGTTTGGGCGCCGTGAGTACCTATATGGACTGTAAATACAAAAAAGCTAGTTTATTTTAAATGGATAATTTATTACACAATGATCATAGATACAACGTTGATGATTAATTAAAAAAGCAAAATTTTGCATTCACTTAACGTTTACTTAGTCTTTTTTACTCGCAGGTCTAGGGATTGTCGATTTTACGTGACTGAACTTTTTCCGTGTAGCACTGAGGTTTGGACTTGCGTCCGTTATGGATTTCGAAGTTCGAAGTGGTGTCAATGTTTTTGGTTTAATTAAATCTGTAAAAGATATTTAATATATGTACTTCGTTAAAAAAGATTGTACTTAATTATAATTGAAACAATTTTATTTTATTTTAAGTCCCTCGTTGAAAAACAGCACTCATAAAATGTTGTATGAAAATTATCTCGATTTAAACCAGCTTCAATGCAATGCAAATATCACTATATATAAATAAAAAGATGCATCACAAATTAAATGTATTTAAGTACATATTAGGCACAATTGCTTGGTCCAAACATTTAAACGCGAAAAACTAAGTCAGGAAACACTAATACGTACTATGCATGTATTTAAAAATAACTAAAAGCTTTTAATATATTAATCATATTTTATTGTTTTAGTTACGACATGTCGTATACTTACTGCTCAGTCTACTGTTTTTGTTTTCTTCATTCTTGAGCTTTTCAAGTTTAGTCATACTGGGACTATTTTTCTTGAACTTGAAAATATTCGGAGAGATCCTTCGTAATTTGGACGCCTTACCGTCTAACGACGTTTTACCCGAGACTAGATTCGACGTAGACGCGCTCTCTCCTTTTTTCAGTTTATCCAAAAGGTTTTCCTGGACAGAAACTAAGCCGGATAAGTTTGGACTTGATGCGAATTGTGGTCTCGAAGTTTCACCACCCTGTAAAATGGTGTTAGCGTCATTTATGTAAACAAATTGATATTGAACAAATAAAAACGGAGAGAAATGATCTAATCTATATTTAGTATTGACTAGTATTCGCAAAGTGACTAAGGCCACCTTTAAAACGGATATTTTCGAAACATCAAGCACGAGGGACGACATCGAGGAATCATTTTTGCCTTCTTCTGCGAATTCTTTGACGATTGACGATAATTTGTTTCTCAGATCCTCGGACATTCTTTCCGCAGCCATTAAACTTTCTAATACGCTCGTACTTAGAGGGGCTTGAATTGGACTGAAACATTGAAATAGAATTAATATTTTTAAAAAACGAATAAGAGTGAAGCACGCTTCAAATTTTTCACCTTGATGTCTTATTGTTTCTTCTAATGGAGCCAGGCGTCGGTGATAGAGTGTATGTGCTCTGTCTCTGACACATTGATTGTACCTAAATTTAAACAGAATTGCAAAATGATTTCAATTGTTCAAATTTGTTTATCCTGATTTTTAACGGACAACAGGTTGCTTAGGAAATATCGTTCATATTTACTTTCTTATCCGCTGCAGTATTAGAGGGCTCCTTCTTGAGTCGCTTTTGCAGAAGCCCCGGGGCTGAAAGGGATTCCGACGCGTCTCTTCCCGCGGTCAGGGTGTCCAGTGAGCGGTATCTTTTGGGTGTTTCCATCTTTGCTTGAAAATGCCTGATATTAAAAGCCGGTTTTAAAGGTTATAAGACAGTATTCATTACGATTATTTATCAACTATATTTGACTATTTGTTAATTGGCCTTTACAGGAATTCATGTGCCCTAAAATTTCTTTCAGACGAAAGTAAACGAAACTTATTTTTATAGCAATTTAACATAACAACACATGTTTTAGCATATGGGAATTCACCTCTACCTCTATATAAGAAGTGTAAAATTTGTCTCCCCGTGATTTTGCTTTTCTTTTTGACTTGTACAAGTATCGTACCGTTTTTCGGGAGTTTTCAATTCAATCATGCTCGCCGATTTGTTTGCGGGGTGGTCTTTATCCTTGGGTTTCTCTATGTCGGATTCGTTGTTGTCTTTGATGCAACGGACCATTTCTTGTAACTCTTTCGTTAGGCGTTCGCGATGGGTCTTCGGAAGGGACCCGAGCAGGGCACTGCCACATTCCTGAGAAAAAAAATCATACACTGATTATGTTGGTGGCCTCCGAAGCCTATGCTTGTAATATAAACGCTCATAAAAATCAGTTCAGTGGCCATCCATCAAGACCCGACTAAATAGGACCTTGCGTTTGCAATCCTTAATCTTCTGCATTACTTCATGCATGACTACAATATTGCTATGACAGTATTATTAATCAGTATATCTTATCTTAGTACCTTATTAAGTTGTTTTCCGCCTGTCACACCGGATACCTGCCAGAAACCACTGTTTTGCTGATTGGAATTAGCCGGGCATGAGCAGGTCATATCAACACTCTCTAGCACCACATGAAGCCCTGAAGCCTGAAAATTTGTGACTGTAGAAATTATGTAGTAAACGAATCATTGATTTTATTTAAATGCTTCTACCACTGATAAGCTAATATCTTTTAAAAAAATGTTACAGTATTGAAAAAAAATTAACGAGTCAAATTAAAAGTTAACAAAAGGCAACGGAAATCAATTAATCATCTATTTATTATGTAAAGAAGAAAAATATGTTTCAACGGTAAAATATAACATCAATACTTCTAGTTAAAGTTTACTAGGTTCTTTCATAATGCAGTAATAAAATAATCTGATATATTTTCTCTACCTCGTAGAACAAATAGCATAGCTAACTTAAAATATTCAAACCTGGCAGTTTATAACAACGGTCCGTATACCGCCATCTTGGCTGACATTGGTGTCGCTGGTGTCCAGGGACTTCACACTAAAGCCAAGGCATTGAAGCATGGCGCAGAGCTCCACGACGTCCGTGTACGCCTCCTAAAACATATTATCACTTTGTAAAACACTGAGTGGTTTAAAATGCAAAATATTTTGCTTGGATTCCAAAAACATTGACTTCAATGATTACAATACCGAGGGACTCGCTGTAAAATTATTCTAGGCGACAAGACACAATTGCTAGTTTGTCTAGCTAACTTTTATTTATTATATTACTTAACTTATGTGCATTCAGACATAACTAAGGCCGTGTTGGATACTGTATTGTAGCATACTATTAGGCATAAAGGGTAAAGAAATAGAGATACAAAATACGATATTATAATACTCATTCTGTATATTCAATTTACTTTGCAAAATTATATTATAGTTATCTTGTGACGAAAAAAATTAAACGTGCTTATTGAATGAATATATAGCTTACGGAAGGCGGTGCAGACATGCTGAGATTTTCAAAAACACAACTAATTTAAGGTCACTATTAATGTTTACGGCTAAGAATTTTTCCTATTTGTCTTTTCTATAGAAATACCAGAAGCTCCCTCGAGAACCGCAGCGATTAAAATTACATATAACGACAAGTTTGTTTTACAGTTACCCTCATTTTGTGCAACATTTACCTTTGAATACGTCAAAAAAGTATGCATCTACCTACATGGCCACTTCTTTTAAGCCTGTAAGACTAATCTTTAGTATTGCCCCTGCTTATATTTCGAATTTAGAATGTCATCTTAAAGAGATAAGGAGCTTAAAACTATATTGAAATTATCTCTCTAAAGGTGATTCCAGTTAGCATTATTTTAATAAATAACTATTTTCATGACGGTTTGAACGGGGTATCATTGATAAGTATTCAAACATGTAAGCAATGGTCGCAGTCTTGTATGTAACGGACGCTGAACACTTAACTATTAAAGTTTTTTTCGACACAATGTAACAACACTATGCAAAAAAGTATTTATTTTCATATTTTATTTGCGAATATAGACCACATTATACGATGCAAATATATCACGAGAGGAGACCCGGTCCAGCAGTGGACCAACAAAAGGGTTGAAAAAAAATATTATATATCATTCATGATGTAAATAATATAACTAGGTATCGATTATTTACTATTCATTTCAGCAAATCTACGTGCAGCAAATCAATTAATTGTAGGACATGTAATAACAACGACTTACTTTTTCGTATAAATTTATTAACAGACTGAGAAACAGCGATCTAATACAAATACGCATGACAGATATAATTAATTGTATGTCATATAGCGCGGCGTGGCCGAGAACTTCGCGTACGACTTGATGACTTTGTTTACGGCCTCCAGAAAGTCCTTCTCGGTGGCCACCTTGCGCCGCGCTCGGATCGCGAACATGCCCGCTTCCGTGCAGACGGACCTGCGAACACAACATTAGTTCATGAGTTTCTAAATTTGAAAAATTTTGAAAATAGAATAACGATTTATTAAAGTTAGCACACTATTAATATGTTTTACTGTTAACTAACTTTTTTTTTTAAATATTTTTTTATAAAATTAACTTAAGTAATGCTTGCAGCCGGTTTTTTATTTTAAGCTGCATGAGGTAGTTCATGAAACTCATAGACTATATAAGACGATATTTGATATAATTTGTACTAGAGAAATCCACAACCAAAACACTAGTTTTTAACGGAACGCAGTTCATAAAAGTCGCAAAGCAAATCTCCACAACCGAAACACGTGTGGTTCCCGACGAGAGTTTCACCTAATCTCGGCGCCGGTGGAGTTGGGGCAGAGGCGAGCCAGCAGGTCGAATCTGATGTCCCTCTCCACGCTCATGGAGCGGGCGTGGATGCGGAAGATGTGCGCGCGGCCCTCGAGGTCGGGCAGCCCGAACTCCACCTTGCGGTCGAGCCGGCCCGGCCGCATCAGCGCGGGGTCCAGGGTGTCCGGCCTGTTGGTCGCCATCAGCACCTGTCATCAGCCGAAAAACAATTTTATAATCGCAATTTACATTGCTGTTTTAACACAGGTACGTAAGCAGGATAAATAAATGATGACCGAGGACAACTCCACACACGGCTATCCGATTTCAAATTAGGCAATTCAATGCTCGTGTTGTGCTAACCGGACAGCTGATAAACGTGTATACAAACATACTACATAATGGTTCTATGCGTATGTCATTACACCCAGACAGGAAACAAACGAATACATGTTCCTTGAATGTCTTCTCGGAACGTACGGGTCACATTTTGTTTACAAAAACGTCAAACGTATTACCTTAATATTGCCACGAGGATCGAATCCATCCAGTTGGTTGATCAGCTCCAGCATAGTTCTCTGCACCTCGTTGTCCCCGCCGGCGCCGTCGTCGAACCTGATGAAGACGAAAACAACATTGACACTGTTTCGCACACTCAACGGCTTCTATGTATATTTCCATGTAAGAGATTTTATCGGTTTTTATTTACATGTTGTCTTTGTGGTATCTTTATCGATTTCTTAAATATAATATGGATTGTATCACTCGGTGAGAATATAACCATTATATTGGTGAATGGATTTTTAAAATTGATTGGGTAGATTCACAGATTACTCGGTTCGTAGAAGATCACTCAAAAACATTGCCTCTTTAGGTTACCAGTAATGAGATATAATATATTTAATAGATTTTCATACTGCAACGTACATTTTATGGGTAGTAACTTTTTTACATTCAATTCACCAACTTTTTAGTTCTCAAAAACATGGAAGTTAATTCAAATTGTTTTATTCATCATAAGGTACATACATACACTCAATGAAGGTCATGTTTTAGTCATCTTAATTACTT